>PVIY010056059.1:0-13474 GCA_004026745.1 Myrmecophaga tridactyla | reverse complement strand
CGCCAAGATCCAAATAGGGACTAGAGGAAAATGGGAAAAGAGAGAGAAGGCAGGTCATGGAGCTGGGGGGCTGGTACGGAGGCAGGGGGGAGAACTGCCGTTCCCCCAGGCTACCTGAGGGGGCTGGGCCTCCCCCATATTCCCCAAATACGCGGCTTGAGTGTAGCTGGACCCTGGGTATGCTGGTCACTTAGCAGAGTCCCTCCCCCTGGCCACCACGACTGGCTCAGGGACAGACACTGCGAGCAGATGAGAGCTAACTGTGGGACTCTGGCTACCACTGTGAAGGGGGTAGGACAGACGTCTGGAGCTGCTCTGCAGGAGGTGGGAGGCTGCTGAGAATAAAACCCTCTGCAGAACGGAGTGGAGTTGAGGCATGCCGTCTCTGAGCACCTGGATCCAGCCATGCCTGAAGCAAGCCTGCTCCTGGGTCCTTGAGCTCTGTGAACCAACAAATCCCCTTTGGTTGCTTAAGTGAGTTTTGGGTCAGGTTTTCAGATGCCTGCACCATCGGGTCCTGGTGGTTTCAGCCTGGGCACCAGAGGGTCAGGGACATCTAACCCCAGCCACACAGAAGTCAACACCAGAGACACAGAAGCCCCTGGCCCAGAGTTCTCTCTGCAGAGGGCTCAGTTGTCCCTCCCTGGAGAGAGGGGGATCTCTCAGTGAGTCAGGAGGAGCTGCCCTGACCACAGGAACCGATCCAGGAGGGGGAAGGAGAAAGGCACCCACGTGGTATTCTCCCAGTGTTAGCCCTTGTTCATTCATTCATCTGGGGCAAGAGGGGTAAAGTCACCGCCCCACTCTGAGACCACAAGGCCAAGGGGAGAGAAGAGGGCCTTTGATGGTGGAGCTAAAGGTGAAGGAGGGCACAGAGACTGCTCTGTCATCACCATGGGCAGTGGGAAAGTGCTGCTGGAAGGTGACACCGAGGTCCCCCTGGGGGCTGGACCCCAGGGGAAGCATCATCCTGTCCTCCCGCTTGTTGATCCAGAACCCACGCCCAGCCCTGGATCCTGGAGAAACCAGAGAAAACATCGTCCTACTTAGAGGAAAAGCCACAGTCCCTGCCGTGGTCCAGGCTGTTTGTCCCCATCACCTCGCTGCCCTCATCCGTCCCAGCCACACTGGGCTCCTCCATGTCCCCCAAACACGGCAGGCTCAGCCCTGCGCCAGGGCCTTGGCACAACTCTTCCCACTCAGGCCGCCTGCTCTACCTGTCTTACTCCCTCTCTAAAAGAACAGCCTGTGCCAGGACGTATTTCAGCCCCCGAGTTTGGCTTATTTCTCACTGGCCTACTGAATAATTCAGGGACTGCTGCTTTAGCTCCCCTGGAATGTCAGCTACACGAGGGCAGGGGACTGGTCTAGCTGAGCCACTGCTGACTCTGCAGGGCCGAGGACACGAGGCACTCAGACATTTCTGGGGCCGCCAGGGGAAGGCGCCTGAACTTTGGAGGCCGATGAAATCCCAGCTCTGCCACCTGTTAGCTGTGTGACTTGGCCCTGTCCCTTCACTGCTTGTGTCTCAGATTCCTTATCCCTGGCTTGTGGGGTGTCGGCGAGATGAAAAAAAGCAAGGCAGGGAAACCTCGCAATGGGACAAGCAGAGGGAACAGGGCGTGCAATGGCACGGCAGCGAGGGTTCCGGGGGAGGCCAAACCTGGGAAGGTGACGTGCATGGGCAGGCTGAGGTCCGACAGCTGGGGCAGGCTGTTTTCCCCCATCACGCTGTACTGGCAGTAGAACATGTCTTCCGCGGCCTTGCCGCCAGGGCTGCCGCTGACATTGAAGGTGACCCTGCACTGGTCCGGGGGGGGCCTGTAGGCACTGGATCACCTGGCCTCTGCGGTACAGTGTGAAGTTGGCCCCTGGGAAGCTGTCAGGGGCCACGCACGTGATGTGGATGGGGTCCACATGGCTGCTGGGGTACGGGCGCTCCAGCAGGATGGATGGTGCCGGGATGGCCAAGGAGCCTGCAGGGGCGGAAAAAGGGAAGGCCGGCTGGGTGGGTGGTTAGAGCGGAGGGGACCCTGGGGAATCCTGGTTGTGCCTGACCGAGCTGTGTGGCCTTGGGCAAGTAGCTCAACCTCTCTGGACCTTGGATTTTACACGCACTGGGCAGACAGTGATTCCTTCCCCCGCTGTGAGGCTGAGGGCTCACGGTGCGTAAGTCAGCGTAGAAGTTATGCTATAAAAGTAGCAGTGGTTATTGTGCAATGACACGGTAAAACTTCTGTGACTTCAATTGACAGTTAACTCCACAGTGACTATACGCTGGGCCCTGTTCTAGGTTCTGGGGACACAGCAGCATGCCACCCAGCCAGACAGACATGCCTGCCTTGTGGAGCTGATGTTCTCGTCGAGGGGACAAGGAGGGATGTGGTTTGGGAGGAGCTGTGTAAGGCACTGGGGGTGGGAGGTGGCACTCCGGGCAGAGGCCAACCAAAGGCAGGGGCCAAGGATGAAGGGACATGGGGTGCCAGGAGCAGGGTGGAGGCCGGCAGGGGCCAGTTCAGCCGCAGTAGAAAGGCACATGGGTTTAGGAATCTGGCTTCCTGCAAGAGGAAGATTCTCCCAGGGACCACCCTCTCCCCCAGCCTCAGGTCGGGGCTACACAAGCCTTCTCTCGTCCAGCCTCCACCCTCCATCCCCAACACACGCTCCTGCTGCCCCAGCCCTGGAGGTAGGAGAGCTGAGTCATGGAGTGTGGGTACGGCTGCCTCTGGCGGGGGTGTATTTCTGATACTCTTGACTCTGGGGTGCTGAGGAGCCCACAAGAGAAAGCAACAGTCCTAGGGAGTTCTCTGAGGCTCTTGGCCAAATCTGTGGGCTCAGCCTTCTCCATCACCCAGTAAGGACAGCCCTGCCGTGGCTTCTGCCCCCACCCCTGAGAGGCAAAGTGGGTGGGGTGGGGGGGGGGAGAGTGGGGTGCTACAGAGCGTGGGGGTGGGGATGCCACACTCACCGGCCGCCAGCAGCAGCACAGCCCAGGTCATCATTCCTGCCGGGTTTGGCCGAGGCCAGGGCGGCCCACGGCTCACCGCCAGCTGCTCCTGTGGGGCCAGAGCGGGTAAAGGAGAACCAGGGCTGTCTGGACCCAAGGGTTTCGTCACTGGTAGGAAGTTGCAAACCCATGGGTACTGAAGGGGACTCGCTCCCCTTCCCGCCCCTTTCACAAATGCACATCCAACCGTGGGCCCTTTGTCTGCCAGTCGGAGGCTGTGGCCCTGCAGGCTGGAGGGACAAAAACGGACAAGGGGGTGGGATGTTAATGTTTTTTTTTTTTCTCCCCCTGAAGGAGAACCCCTGGGAATGAGGAAGGGCCCCTGGCAGCAGGCTGTTTAAGAAACCCACGCCCCGGACGCAAACCACCGCCCAAGTAGGGCCAAAATGGAAAAACAGAGAACAAGGGCGGTAGGGCATGGTGGTTAGGGCTTGGCCTTTGTGACCTTGGGCAAGGCAGGGCCCTTCCTTTGAAGTGTCAGGTTGCAGCTCTGTCGAACAGGGCCAAGAGTAGATCCAAAGAAGCCACGGTAAGAGATGCAATGCCTAGTAGGTTGTGAGCGCTCCCCAGGTGAAGATGCTGGGAAGGAAAGCCACAAGAGAACGGGACTGTTGGCTCCAGAAACTGAGGAAATTAAAGGATTTAATTTTTTAATTTGCAGGATAAGTTGCCTCTTGCTTATAGTCCGGAAAGTTCCAACAGCCAGTCCTATCAATAGGTTTGCTTTGGTCCCTCTAAACACTTCTGTCCAAGGCAAGCAGCTTCACTCAGAGGTCTACACCTG
This sequence comes from Myrmecophaga tridactyla, assembly GCA_004026745.1. NCBI lineage: Eukaryota > Metazoa > Chordata > Mammalia > Pilosa > Myrmecophagidae > Myrmecophaga > Myrmecophaga tridactyla. The sequence goes on along the minus strand of PVIY010056059.1, from coordinate 9,683 downwards.
GGAAGGATGTAAGTATGTGGTCATTGAACCCCAAAAAGGGCTATCGGGGTAGACCTTTTATTCTTCAGACATGCAAAGCTCCTTACGACCTCAGGGCCTTTGCACATCCTGTTCCCCTGCCTGGGATGCACTTCTACCAACCTGGTCAAATCCCCCTGTTCTTTGGATTGCAGCTTCAATATTACTGACTCTCCTGGACTTAGAAAACTTCCATTGCTCAAAACTCCCAGGGTGTCTTATAATTTTCCTTGATTTGCAATTAGCATGCTTGCATTTATAAGGAATGTGTCCATCTAATCTAAGTTGTCAAGGTTATTGGTATGAAATTGTTCTACTTTTCCGTTTTTATCCTTTTAATGTCTGTAGGATCTGTACTGATGTCCCCTCATTCATCCTTATAAAGGTAAGTTTTGTGTTTTTTTTTTCCCCTTGTCTTGCTAGGGGTTAGTCAGTTTTATTAATCTTTACAAAATACCAAGTTTTGGCTTTGTGCTTTTTTCTACTTTCTCTTTTCCATTGCAAAGATTCCTGCTCTTTACTCTTTTCTTTCTTCTACTTCTTTTTCTAGCTTCCTTAGGTTGGACCTTAGATCACTGATTTAAAATTTTTTTTTTTACTTCTTCAATATAAACATTTAAAGCTATACATTTCCCTCTAAGTACTGCTTTAACATCATACACTTTGATATAAAAATCTATCATTCTCAATGTGGGGAAAATCTTATTTCCTTTGTGAGTTGTTTCTGTAACTATAGGTTATTTAAAAGTGTGTTGCCTAATTTCCAAATGTTTGGGCTTTTTTTTATAGCTTACTCTTAGTGATTTCTAATTTAATTATTCTGGGGTCAAAGAATATATTTCAAAGCTCCTCTGAAATTAGAGCTTTTTTCTTTAGCCCAGTGTATCTTGATGAACATTTACACGCACTAGAAACAACAGTACACTCTATGGGTGAGCAATGGTGGTTCAGTGGTAGAATTCTCACCTGCCATGCCAGAAACCCAGGTTTGATTCCTGGAGCCTCCCATGCCAAAAAAAATGAAATTTAAAAAGTACACTCTACATGTGACCTCTTTCTCTAAGACAACTCAGCAGGTGAACTCACTGCCCTCCCCCGCTATGTGGGACATGACTCCCAGGGGTGTAAATCTCCTGGGATGAGCTGGGATCTGGCATTGGAGATTGCGAAAGCCTTCTTGATCAAAAGGGGAGAGAGAGAAATGAGACAAAATAAAGGGTCAGTGGCTGAGAGATTTCAAATTGAGTCCGGAGTTTATCCTGGAGGTTATTCTTACACATTATATAGATATCCCTTTTTAGTTTATGGTGTATTAGAGTGGCTGGAGGGAATTACCTGAAACTCTTGAACCGTGTTCCAGTAGCCTCGATTCTTGAAGTCGACTGTATAACGATATAGCTTTTACAATGTGACAATGTGATTAAAACTCGTGTTTTGATGCTCCATTTATCCAAGGTGTGGACAGATGAGTAAAAAATATGGATTAAAAAATAAGCAAATAATAGGGGGGACAAAGATTAAAATAAATTGAGTAGATGGAAATACTAGTAGTCAGTGAGAGGAAGGGGTAAGAGGAATGGTATGTATGAATTTTTTCTTTTTTCTTATTTCTTTTTCTGGAGTGATGCAGATGTTCGAAAAATGATCACGGTGATGAATACACAACTGGGTGATGACATTGTGAGCCATTGATTATACACCACCTATGGAATGCTTGTATGTTAAGATTTATCAATACAAATATTTTCTTAAAAAGTACATTCTACAGTTGTTTGGTAAAATCCTATAACTATACATTGAATTAGCTCAAGCTAGTTCACAGAACATGCTCGAATTTATTGTATTTGTCCTTCGTGATTTCTTAAAATAACCCTGTTCCTCCAGGAGTGCAGGGACTGGGAGTGGGTTGCCTCCTGCTGTACCCCCAGGCCCACCACACCACTATGCTTGGCACACAGTGAACCCTAAATATTTCCTGATTGTCCTGAGTTGACCTGGAAGCCAGGAAAACATTCACTTTATTTCTGTGGCTCGATTCTGGGTGTGTCGGAGGCATGACCTATTTATTGCACAGCTGTCCACTGCATGTCACCAGTGGCCCGGGATTGCGCCAGTGCCAGAAGCTCTGCAATGGACACAACGGCTTGTGCCTTCATTGAACTCCGAGTTCAGGAGCGAGGGAGGCAAGCAACTGTTTAGTGTCCAGCAGATAAAGGGATGACAGGGGCAGTCACAGAAGGGTTCTTAACCCAGCTTCAGCGCATTTGGGGAAGGCTGCTGAGCGAAGCGACCTCTGACTCCAAAAGCCTGAGAAGACAAACAAGGAAGGTGTCCTAGGCAGAGGGAATGGTACGTGTGATATAAGGACTTCATCCTGGGATCATTTAATAGGGTGCAGGAGTCTGTAACCTGTATTTTTTATTCACTGGACCCTCTGCTCAGAAAAACATCTGTCTGTACTGCATTGGGTGCATCTCTCCTGGATGGCACATTCAGGCGGGCATGATAGAGGTGTAAGGGCAGGGCCAAGGGAGACAACAAGGGGGTCAGGGAGCCTTTAACTGAAGCTGCAGGGAGGAAGCAGTTATGGAACGCAGAAGGAATGGCAGCTGCAAGCTTTGGTAGAGAGCAGCAGCTACTATTCCCTCCGGCCTGACAGTGCGGGAACCAGGGAATCGTTTCTAGACCTCCCTCTCCTCCAGCTCTCCAATCTCCTACTCAGGCTAAAGCTGATGAAGTGAGAGGAAAAGGCAGCTGTGTTGGCCAAATGCACAGAGCACTGCAGAAAAGGGGAGAGAGCAGCCATGGAGGGACAAACTGCCCAGCACACACTCTCAGAGGAATAATTTCAAGACGCTCACCAGTCTCCAGAAGCTTCTCTACGACCTCCCCAGGCTAAGATTCTAGGCCAACGCTGCAAGGGAAGAGGGGCCTGGCGTGATGTGGCCCTAGCTAACTGTCCCCATCGCGGGCTACTCCTCTCACCCCCCAGCCCACATCCTGGCCTCCTTTCTGCACCCCTAACTCTCTATCTGCCTCCTGACCTCAAGGCATTGTTCTCTGGGCTTTCTTCCTACTTGAAGTTTCAGCTTGAATGGCATGCCCATAGAGAAGCCTTCCCTGACTCCACTCAGGACGAAATAGCCACCCATCCCCTCTCCCACCTCACATTTACTTCTCAGCACCTACCGCTGTCTGGAGTAACATTAGTGTTGAACTTGCTTGTGTATGTTCTGGCTATGTCAGCGCCATGAGGACACGGGCGGTACACGTTGTCCACAGTGACAGACACTTAGCAAACATGAGTGGGATAACTGGGAGAGGGAGACCTTTTGTTTTCGTTTAATGAAGGAACAATGGGGCACTCCCAGGGCCCTTCCTTCTACAGAAATTTTTTTAAAAGCAAAAAAACAAAACAAGCAACAACTTTCAGAATCAACTTTGCCAGAACTCTGGAAAACAGTCAGAGGTTCATACAAACCAAGCGAATACTGAATCAAGAAAAAAGCCACGCACAAATGACAAGAACGGCAACAAGGTAGTAGGAAGGCTTTGCGGCCTTTTCCCTTGCCCTCCCCCCACTTCCCTGCACCAGTGACAGTCTAGAACATGGCAACTGGTGCTCCTAGCACAGAACCTTGGTCCCTGGTTCTGGAAGCAGCAGGGCAGACCCTATTCTCGAAGAATCACGTTTGTTTGTTCCGACCTGTCGGGGGGGCCATCTGAAGGACTTGCAAGGAGCTCATCTCTCTGTTTTATGTAGCTCAGAAATCAGCATGGAAAAATGTCGGGCACACCTTCAAAACACTGTAAGGCAAAGGAACAACCAGCAGCTCCCTGGAGCAAAAAAAACAAGTACAACTGAGGCAAACACTAAATTCAATGAAGGAAGAGCAGAAAGCCTGGGGGAAAAGTTGGGCTGAGTTTTTATGGATGATTAAGGCAGTGCATTCAAAAGTGACCGTGTTTACAGGGGAATGTAGAAAGTGATGCTCAGCGCTCAGAAAACACCTGAAAAGCCCCAAAGCTTTCACCTCTGGCTGAGCTCTAGGTTCAATGCCTAAAGAAAGAGAAGGCTAAGGCAGAGTTAAAGAAGTGCCCCAGCATAGCGGCGATCTAGAAAGACTATGAGTGTTTTCGATTTTGTACCTCCAGAATATACAAGTAAATGTTGCAACTCAATGACAAAGAGACAAACAATTCAATTTTTAAAATCGGCAATGGACCTGAGGAGACATTTCTCCAAATAAGACATACAAATGGTCAACAAGCATATATATAAAGCGATGCACAACATCACTAGTCATTACAGAAATGCAAACCCAAACCACGGTGAGATACCACTTCACACTCACTAGGTGGCTGTGATAATTATTATTTTTACAGAAATGGAAAATAACACGTCTTGGCAAGGATTTGTAGCCATCAGACCCCTCGTACATTGCTGGTGGCGACGCAAAATGGTGCCGCTACTGTGGATGTGTGGCAGTTCCTAAAAAATTCCCATATCACCCAACAATTCCACTCTTAGTTATCTAAAGTAACTGAAAGCGGGCATTCAAATACTTGTACGTGTATGTTTATAGTAGCGCTATTTGCAAGAGACAAAAGGTGGATGCAACTCCATGTTCATCCACAGAGAAATTAAAAATTGTGATATACGCACATAGTGGATTATTCAGTCACAAAAAAGAATGAAGTGTTGGTACCTGCTAGGATGTGTATGCCCCTCAAAAGCATTATGTTAAGTGAAAAGAAGACACAACAAAGTTACATATTTGTCTGATTATATTTATATGAAGTATCCAGAATAGGTAAATTTATAGGACAGAAAGCAGATTGGTGGTTGCCAGGGGTTGAAGTGACGGGATGTGGGGAGTTGCTCATGGATGTGAGGTCTCCTTTTGGGGTGATGAAGATGTTTTGGAACCAGAAGTGTCGGTTGCACAACACTATTAGTATACTAAACGCCACCAACAAATTGTTCCCTTTAACACAATTTTATGTGAATTTCACCTCAACTGAAAAATTAAAATAAAAATAAAAGAATCTCCGCAGACTCCACAACGACTTCAAAATATCAAAGCAGCGAGGTAGAATAATGGGAAAACTTCTGGAGTGGAAAATAAATAGCAAACCTGACTCTGCACACGCTTTAACAGTACAAAGTGGTGTGGCTTCCCCAAGTTCTCGAAACCACCAGCTCTCTTTGAAGAATAATTGCCACCACCTGCCAGCTTCTCCCAGCACCTCTCGTGAAAAATCTCCACCTCCGCATTTTTGTGTGTTTAGATGGGACGGCCATACAGAGCCTGTTGTTTCTCTGATGACTTCTTTGCCTTCCTGTCTGCTGCCAGGTCTACTTCCAAATCCTAGCCACACTGAAGGCATGGAGGCGCTGAGAGGCAGTGACAGGCCGCCCCTTGGCAGGCGACACACCAGGAACCGAATAACAGCAGACATCTGCTGAGGACCTACCACGGGCTAAAAGGGGGTAGGGCCGTCGCTGCCCCCATTTTACGGATGAGGACACTGGGCTCAGCAGGGGGACGGCCTCAAGGAAGCGGCGGGGGTTTGAAGCCTGGCTCCGGGGACACACCCTCTACCTCCTCTCTGCCGCCTCTAAGCACCTGGGCTTTGGATTTTTCCATCACTTGTATCACTCCTTTACCCGTCTGGCCCTCGAGTGTGACACCCCTGGGTGCGGGTTAGGGCCACGCTCCTATCCGGACTCAGCAAGAGAAGCAAGGGGTCAATTCTGACAGCTGTCTTGTGGGGTCGTGCATCCCTCACCCCCCCAACTTACAGACTAGGAAACTGATAAAGCCGCAGCTCTAAGGCGCAAAGGGAAGGAGGGGTCTGGCGTCGAATCTTGGGGCCACGCTCACAGACTCCGACATAAACAAAACACATGATAGCAAGGAGTCCCCGCTTCAGGTGAGCCCTTTTATAGGCAAGCACCACGGGTCGCGCGCGGGGCCATGCCCAGCAGCAGTTTCTGACCCGCCCCTTCCAGTCTGTCCCGCCTAACGGTCACTGAGCGCGGCGCACTCTGGGAAAACCGCGGGGCGGCGCTTCAGAAAGACCCGTTAGTTGTCTTAACTTTTGCCTGTGAAAGATGGGCCATCATAACATCTATTTTTGTTCATTTTCTCCCACCAGCGATTGAGAGTAGGCATGGAGTCCTTCTAGGAAAGACGCTCAAGGAAGTTGACCGTTTATAGGCCCATCAGGCATTCATTCGGACAGCTAGGAACTCAGTGGGTCCTTCACTCCTGACTCTACTGGTGTCGGCAAAGGAACAGAAGCGGCGACCAATCAGCAAAGCTGAGTAGCAGAGGGGTAGAGCTGGCCCTTAAAGGAGCCGCGACCCGTCAGTAGACCGGAGGGTGACCGGATGATGGCGGTCGGAGCGGCCCTAGCCCTGGCCCTGTGGCTACTACTTCCGCCAGTAGGGGTGGGAGGGGTGGGACCCCCGCCGATCCAGGACGGGGAGTTCACGTTCCTGCTGCCCGCAGGGAGGAAGCAGTGTTTCTACCAGTCCGCGCCGGCCAACGCAAGCCTGGAAACCGAGTACCAGGTAACGGGTCCGAGGCCTGGGATCGAGCGGAACGGGGGTGAGGAGGCGTGGCCATGGCTCTGATGGGGAGGCCTGCCTTCGGGCGGGGAGGAGGAGCATGTGCTTGGGAGTGCGGGGGCGGGGCCAGTGAGCGCTCGCCGCAGGGGGCGAGGCCAAGGGGGCGGAGCGAGAGCCCTGTAGGGGCAAGGGGGATTGGGCTCCGAGTGGGCGTGACCCAAGATGGACGCGTGTGGGCGCGATCAGTATCCAAAGGGGCGTGGTCAACTTGAGGGTTTCTCTGGGCTTGCCCTAAAGAAAACGGCCCGGTCCTCTCGTTCGGGGCGTGGTCAAATAAATGGGCGTGGCCAGGTAAACGTCGATCCAGGTCTTTCCACAGTGGCGTGACAAAGGAAAGAGCAGCCCCGCAAACTGTTACATCAGTGAGAGCAGAGTCAAGGGAAGGGGCGCATGTAGAAGAATGAGTGGGTGGGGGACGGAACTGCACGTGTAGGTGTGAGTGCCCAGGTAGGCCCCTGGTAGTCGGTCTGGGTCTGTGCGGGTTGAGCCAGCCCTGGCTTTCCCAGGAAGGGTGCCCTCTTACCTGTCCCCCAGGTGATCGGTGGTGCTGGGCTGGACGTGGATTTCTCGCTGGAGAGCCCTCAGGGCGAGCTGCTGGTCAGCGAGTCCCGCAAGGCCGACGGGGTGCACACGTGAGTTAAGGCCCGCTGCTGCCCGGCTTCAGTTACAGCCCTGCCCCTCCCCTGCGGCCTCGGGTTACGCCCTGCCTGACCCTGCAGAGCCCTCAGCTCAGGGTCAGGTCTGTGGGTCTGTCTGTCTGTGCAGGGTGGAGCCCACAGAGGCCGGGGACTACAAACTGTGCTTTGATAACTCCTTCAGCACCATCTCTGAAAAGCTGGTATTCTTCGAACTCATCTTCGACAGCCTGCAGGACGAGGAGGAGGAGGGCTGGGCTGAGGTTGTGGAGCCAGAGGAGATGCTGGATGTCAAGATAGAGGACATCAAGGTGCGCCCGGCTGAGCCTGGGGTCTCTCCTTCCTCCGTTGGGGTTCTTCCCCTTGCCTGACACAGCCTCCCCTAAGAGAGTGATGACCCCAACTTAAATTATAATAACAGTAGCAGTCACAGTTACAGTATAGGACATTTGTTGGTTCTAAGGACCTAAATTACCACCCCAAGAAGCAGAACCTGTGCTCTTATTACCCTCTTTTACAATTGGGGAAACTGAGGCATGGATGGATAAATAACTGTCCCAAGGCAGAGCTGGTATTTGAACCCAGGCAGTCTGGCCCCACTGACTCTACTAACCACTTCTAAACATGGTCTCTCCATATACTTAGGCATCTTATTCTCACAACGGTTTTGAGGTTGATAGAGGACTAAAATAAGGCCCAGAGAAGTTCATTAACTTGCTCATAGTCACACAGCCAGTGAGTACTGGAGGGAGGATTCAGACTTAGGTAGCCTGGCCGCAGCCTGTATTCTCGGCAGCCCCCAACATGGCCTCTCACTCCATTTCCCCTGATTTTGCTGGACTCTGCTCCCTGCAGGGTGGAGGCCTGACCCTACTGCTTGCCCTCTGGCCCACAGGAGTCCATGGAGACGATGCGGACCCGGCTAGAGCGCAGCATCCAGATTCTGACACTGCTGCGGGCCTTTGAGGCTCGGGACAGGAACCTCCAGGAGGGCAACCTGGAGCGCGTCAACTTCTGGTCGGCGGTCAATGTGGCTGTGCTGCTGCTCGTGGCTGTGGCACAGGTCTGCACGCTCAAGCACTTCTTCCAGGATAAGCGCCCTGTGCCTACGTAGCCCCTGCCCCTCCCCAAATGGAGACCAGGGGAAAGGAGGGGTGGTATAGCATGTGAGTGTGAGACTTGGGGGGAATGGGGGGGGGTCCGTTCCCCAACTTAAGTTTTCCAGGGAGGCCAGGCCACTGTGTCCTGGTATGGCCCCTGTGTGTGACCTAACTGCTGGGGCTGGGAAGGGAACATCAGTGCCTTGCAGGCTTGGGCCTCCTGGGAGGAGATACAGGGGCCAGGGCCTCACTGCTTTCCTGGAAATTGTGCATGGCAGGCAGGTGGCATTGGAAGGCAGCCTTTAGATTTTCCTCCCTGCCCCTTGCCTCTGTCCCTTACTGTAAATGTGCCTTAGCGCAAGGCTTCCAGCTGGCACAGTGCTGTCTGGTGTTGGACAAGGTCCAGGGGGTAAGGGCCTGCTGCTTGCGGGCCCACCCCTCCTTCTCCCACCACCCCCATCAGAGGCATGGTGCTGATGCTGTGGGCAGTTCCCAGCTGGGGGTGGTGGTGCCTGCCAGGAGCCCAGAAGGAGATGCCACAGCAGTATTCTTGCCAGGACAGTCGCTTTATGAGACAGGCAGGGACCTAGCCCTGCAGCCCAGTGGTGGGACAGGCTAGGGAGGGTGTGGGTCTGGGTACAGAGCTTCTGGAGGGGGCCCTGCAAGACCCCACATCCCTCCCTCTTCTTTGCAAGGGCCCCGCACAGGGCTGAGGGTGGCCCTGGGCCAGGCCTGTGCAGGAGCCTCAAGGAACAAAAAGTGAGTTATGGCCTGAGAGCCGCAGTCAATAAATTATGGTCAGAAAATCAGAGGCTGGTGACTGGGGCTGGGACAAGCAGGGGTGGGTCTGGCTCTGAGGCCCCAGGCCTAGGGTGGTCGGGCAGACGGAAGGGGTCTCCCACGAAGCTCAGAAGAAAGGCCGGGTGGGTGCCGATGGAGGTGGTCGCCTGGGCACAAGAGAGAAACCAGAGAGCAGAATGTCACTGTGTCCCTGGCTAGGCCTGAAGGCCTGGGCCTCGGACAGGGTGAGAGATGGAGGACAATGGGGCTGGGAGGGCAGGGATCTCTCTCCCCTCAGCGATTCCAGGCCACGGTGGCCTGCACGCTCATCAGTGCTTGAAAGGGGCAGCAGCAGGCCTGAGGAGGGCTGTGTGGCGGTGCCCCCACTCCCCGGGTGTGAAGGGAAGTAAAAAGCTCCAGCCACTAGGGCAGGACTTAGCCTCCTGAAACAGCGGGCGCTCCCTGGCCACCTGGTATGTGTGGCGCCCCTGGTAGGGGCTGGGGGGGGGGGGG
>PVIY010056058.1:0-13465 GCA_004026745.1 Myrmecophaga tridactyla | reverse complement strand
CACAGAAAAAGAAGGCAATATGATAACTTTAGCAGAGGGAGGGATTTGAAGATGCTATGCTCTTGGCTTGAAGAAGGAGGAAGGGACCACATGCCAAGGGAAAGCAAACAATGCAGTGCTATATAGTGGAAAAGGCAAAGAAACAGATCCTCCTACAGAACCTCCCAAGGGAGGCTGGCCCACCAACACTTTGATTTAGGCCCAGGAAAGCTAGAATCAAACTTCTGACCTCCAGAAATGTAAGAGAATAAATGTGTGCTATTTTAAGCCACCAAGTTTGTGATAATTTGCTAGAGCAGCTGTAGGAAGCCAATACTACCATGTTCTGGATATATGTTAAGAAAAGATGACGGGAATCAAAAAATAAGCATAGCAAAAAATAGTAAAATGTCCTAACTCCAAACTCTTGAGAATTACTACACTAGGAATTTATAATCTAAGGATTTTTTTCATGTGCTGATTTTCATATTTCATGGAACTGAAGTTTTGATTCTAAATGCATCACTATTTTATGAGTCTCTAAGAGAAGAACTGTTGTCCACTAAACTATGGCACAAACTATTACATCAAATTAAAGATCTGAGTATAAGACATCACTATTTGGTGTGCTATTAAGGAAGAAATCATTGTCAATTAAACTACAATAACATTTGATTACTTAGAATTTTAATTTTACATTTATTGAAAGAATTTTCCTAAAGTCATTTGTCCTCCGATATTTATCATAGATCACAACCATATGAACAGTTTGGGCCACATTCCTGCAGTCACAGGCAATGACAACTACATCACAAACGCTGCCTGGCCAAGAGTGATTTAAGACATCATTGATTGGAAGGTACGTTCTGATTTCAGAGATTTTAAAATGTGAATGTTAGAATCAATGAAATGCAATATATATGAAATAGGGAGAACCTTATAACATGGTGACTAACCTTCTTGACTCCCACTCTTCAGTACTAACCGAGATGGTCTGTGACGGGAGGAGATTTCAACTTTGTTGATACACATATTGCATATGTTTCCAGTCTGATGCCCAGGCTGGAGCTCCTCAGTGAGGGAATGAGCATGTATCTCACACAGTCGGGAGTGTACCCATGCAGTAGCTCACATTCTCCTTTTGTCTCTACACCTAAATTAAGAATATGCAAAAAAACTTGCCTGTGGTGCTCATGAATGTCAGAAGTCTACTGTGGGTCGTCTTATATACATATACATATACTTAGTTATATATAGTGTTTTTTATCATATATTTTATACACAAATTTATATATATAATTTCTATATCTCCTACGAAAAATATGCTTTCAAAAGACCTGTTTGAATGATTTAAAATAGCTACCATTTATTCAGGGCTTACTATTAAGCAATATGCTCAGGGTTCTATCAACATTACTTCCAATTAATCTCCGCAAGTAGCAACCTTACACAGAAGATAAAAATATACCCTTTTATATATGTATATATATTTTAAATGAATCCTCAACTAGGTAAATGATATGCCCCTGGAAACATGATTATGAAAGGCATAGTGTGATTTTGAACCCTGATTTGTACGAATCTAATCACTGCACTGAACTGCCTTTGATATTAATTATACTGATTATATCTAAACAAATGAATGACCTCTTCCAACTGCCTGAAATTGCATTAAAGTTACTGGGAATTTTTCTGTCTCTGCAATAATTTGTCTTTTTACTAGATAATGCTTATCCAATAATAAAATACCTCAGAAAAATGTACTTTATGAAAACGCTTCAGGAAAAATACTTCAAGAAATAATCACACAAAACATAGATTTATCATTTTTTCTTGAAACTTAAATTGGCTAAAATCAACTTCACAAGGACATCCCTGACATCTTCGACTATTATTTGAAAAAGATGCATTTTGCAATAGAACTACTCAATAAGGTATATATCATGTATTTTAATTAACAAAATTATATTTTGCTAGATACTATTCAAAACCACTTCTTTTTCTTAAAAAAAACCTCCCCAAATTAGAAATTGGTATTATGTATTGAAACATAGGAGCAACTTATAACACTGGTATATTTCAGTTTAGCAAATAGGTAAACTTCTGTAATCTGGAATTTACCTTTTGATAAAATAGATGGAACAAAGGTTATGATTTTAAAGGGAATCAATTAAAAATTAGCCTAATCACTTTGTAGATGTCATTGGTTTACGACAATTTTGATAATCACTGACATTTACTCTTTAATTTAGTAAATAGCCATTTTTTCCCCTGTTTCTCTACCTCACTGATTCTCAGCATCACTGCCACAAAATTGTATGAAGCAGCAGGACTGTACATTAGAATCAACTGAGGGAAGCGTCAATGCCTGGGTCCCTCTCCCAGAGTTTACAATTTAATTGATCTAGTGTACAGCCTAGGCATCAGGATTTTTAAAAGCTCCCTAGATGATTCTAATATACAATTAAGGTTGAGAACCACTAATATAAAGAGTTAGATAATAGAAAACACATCTGCGAGTTTGGGAAAGAAAGCAGACTCTAATGGTTCAACAGTGACACTTTTGAATTAGCTACAGATTTTGATGTATATGGTTTATCTGTTCTTGTAATACCATAGATAATGGAGACTTAGTTATGTTGCACAATACTCGAGGCATTTCATGCATCAGAAAATATAACCAGATTTCATTGTTACCCTCTTCCTAAAATAATCTTATTTGCTTCTGGAATTCTGTAACAAATTTGTGTTTGCATCATACCACCAGAAAATTCAATAGTACTACTGCCTTGGGGGAGGGGGTGGATAAAAAGTCTTAACATTTATGACTTACCATCTTGGGCAATAATCCTGGCCAAGTTTCTTAAAAGATAATTTGACACACTAATAAAACTTCTGCCAAAATAATCTTTTGCAGAGCCAAAGTAACTTTAGGTACGATAAACTGGCCCCAAAGCATGATCTTATGAAACGAACGATTGTAGCAGGCTATCTGTACTTCTGATATTGCTGTTTTCTCTAAAAATACATGTAGAAGAAAACAAAATTTTGTACAGTAAGTGGTAGGGATGTAACTAGGCCCCAAATAATAATAATTTCAATTTGTACCAAATTTTGTAATGTTTGAAATCTTCACAATAAAGTTCTTTATGTGGTTTCTATGGTGATTTAAAGTCATCTCACCTTTTGGTAATGTTCTGTCTTAAACAAGTACTTTTACAGCTCAAACAGTGTGGTAATAAGGTAATTGAAAAGAAAATTCTTCATTGGTTGATGAGAAGATATTACGATGCTGTCAAGAGGGATAAGGTAAGTAACTGTGATATTTATATCTGTCATTATTGCTGTTTCTAGTTAACATATTTACCTCTGGTTCAAATTATACATCCATATTCTACTTTATATATCTCCTTAATGTTATGTCTTCTAAATAGACAATTGGCAACAGCAGTAGCAAACAATCCATAAGAGGAAAATATGACTTCTAAAGAGGAAAGTGTTATCTACTAGGACTTGATGTCAGCAAATGAATATTCATTCAAATAAACATCTGTTACTTCCACAAGCCATTGCAGTAAATCAGTTTTAAGAAGCAATACAGAGATGAATATCACATCACCTTCCCTCACCCCAAATCAATCTCCTTAAAATGGGATCCCTTTTGTTTGGATTTTATATCATACATACCACACTAAAACACACTGTAGCTATTTAGCTTATGTAATGCAGAGCCTATGCATATACTGATGTCAGTCCCTGATATCAGTTTTTACTTATTTCATATTTGAGGCACTCAAGTTACATGATTTATCAAGTTATAGTTGTGATTGCAGAAACATTGATACTTATTTTCAGTTCTTTAACAAATAAGAGCTTGTTCTGTAACACAATGACTACCTGTTTGGTGCTCATATTATATATATATATATATACCCACATACATGTATGGGTAGGTATGTATGTGTATATATGTATGTATACACAATTCACATATATGTTTTGTCAACTAGTACTATTTTATTAATTGTGATAATATATTAGATAAGTCATTAATCCATATATATTTGCACCAAACCAGGCACAGATTGTCTGGCGATGCTGGAAACTTGTCCAAGATAATACCTGTAAATGACTCACTATTATTACTATTTACTCATAGAATTAATTGCATGAATATAGCTTATCGGTGTTTTAGTGTTCTTTTCAGAAACCCAGAAATGTCAGCAATCTATAAACTTATCCTTTAGCCCTTCATTAAGCACCCATGAACTTCTTGCTTCCTTTCCAAAGTGAAGTAGCTAGTCAAAGTAATAATGTTCTGAAATCTAAATTTGGGGATACTTTCAAATTTAAAAGAAAATGTTAAATCTCAATATAAAATGCTTTGTGTTTAAGCTTTGACCATCTCTTCTAATATTGAAGTAATGGAATACCTAAGATTTACTTTCATCATCTTTTGCTTTTTAATGTGAGTCCATTTTGAAAGACTTTTGTTCTACTAAGAGCAATCGATCTGCATGTCCCATTCCAATAAGGAACAATATTGAAGTAACTTTAGTTGTTTTCTTTAATGGAGGTGGTGAGAAAGTAGGATGACATGTACATTTGATTTAATAAATACAATAATTTAAATTGTTGATCAACATTATATCCAGCTGAAAAAGGTAGTAGAGGAAAGGGGGAAGAGACAAAGGAAGAAAATGGCATAAAGAGACTGAACTAGAAAGAGATTGGCAGAAGGAAAACTGCCAAGAGGGCCATAGATACTCTGATTTTTATAGGACCTTCCTTACTTGTCTCTTTCTCATTGGATAGTCTCTGTCTCCCCTACCATCCAAAAACTGTCCAAAAGCAACTGCTTTGGGATGTCTAAAACCACAGCATTTTACCATTCTTCACATCTGCGGCATGCCCCAGAAGTCCCCATATTTGACTTCCTACCATGGGTTGATGTTCTCAGTTCATCCTTCTTCCTCTCAATGTCTCACTTGGAATGCTGCTAATTTTTTCAGAGGCAGCAGAGCATAGCAGCTAAGGGCCTGGATTTTGGGACCAGAGTTCACCATTTAATAGCCATGTGACTTTGGTCTATTTATTTTATCACTCTATGCCTCAGTTTCCTCACCTGTAACATTAATTTATAATTATAATACCCACCTCATAGGGACTATTGAGAGGATTAAATGAGTCAATCTATACAAAAGACAGTACGTGCTACAGATGTGTTTGGCCAATTTATTCAACAAATATTTACTGTGTTCCACCATTGTGTTCTGACATTGGGAATTCAGTCGTGAATGTAGGTAGAAGGTAAGGGAGACCAGCGATCTGAAGTGTCCCAGTTAGAAGGTGATGCTCTGAACTCTCTTCTCCTAAACTATGGATACTTGCCACAATGTGAAAATAATTCAACTGCTGCTTTTTAAGCATATAATTATCCTAAGATAGAACTTGTTTTCCATCTAGTCAACCAGTGCCTATTTCTGCAGAGTCTGCTCCACGTGTTTGTGCATACAAGCACATTGAAGGACATGTGACCTACATTCAGAAATACAGTTTTCTCACTTATTGACTGGATGCTCAGTATTTGTTTGTTGAATGAGCATATAAATCCCTCTTTCACCTTCTTTGGCCTCCCCTCTAGGATATATGAAGGCAGTAAAATCGCAATTCTAAGGAGCTTTTTACTACATGAAGAGTAGGTAAATGAAATTATGCTCTTAGTTTTGAGACAGGAAGCTCTTGTTCTAGGACTTTAAGGTCATCCCTCTTAATCCATGCTGCTAGACTATAAACCCTTTAGAACAGAGATGGTGTTATATTTTCTTTGGCCCATTATGGCTAGCATCTGTGCATTGTTCTTCAAAAAGCATTCATTACATTTATCAAATAAGTAAATAAATTTTCAGATATGCACATAATTGTATTTCCTATGTTCAGTTTTGTTGGGGTTTGTGTGTTTGCATGTAGTAGAAATAGCCATAAAGGAAGTGATGGATTTTTTTTTACAGAAATTTTATTAGGGACAAGAAAAATTAAATTTAGAATTAATCTTGATCAAAATTGCATGTGAGCTTTAAAAGTAGAACTCTCACCTGATACAAGCAACCTTATTAAAAATGAAAAATGGCATCAGTTATTTTCTTTATAAAATTCCAAACTAAAATTACTGGTATGTTTCTCCCCACTTAAACTGACAGCTTGTTTGTATGCATTATACTCATGTAGCAAAGTAACCTTTACATAAGAAACAGTCAAATTAGTTAAAAACCAAATTGAATTTTAACAATCAACTTGTGTGGATACATATATTCTTAAATCATGGCTGGCATAAGTCTTGTCATTAGCACTATTTGTTTTTTGCTTGTTTGTTAGTTTTTCTTTTTTAAAGTACTAACCATGTTAGCTAGGTCAGTTTGTTCCACATCATTTTTCATTCGATAGTATAAATCATAGGGATTCTAGAGTAGGTAAGGACCTACTTCTAAAGTAAAGTAAATTCTACCTCACTATACCAATGAGGAAACTGGCATCAGGAAGCTTGAAGCAATCTAACTAGAACTAGAACCCAAGCTGCTGGGATTCTGCACCAATGACTGGTTCTGCTTAAGTGCTAAAGAAAGTTACACTAAATATGTAACAGTTTTATTTCCCATTAGTCCTTTTTAAATACTTCTGCCAGTGAGTCTGAAATTGACTGCGGTTGATTGATTTTCACCTTAATTGCCAGAACGCATTTGGCCTTATGGAACACATAACCTGATCTCCCTTTGTAGACTTTTCATTAGGCAGGTCAGGAAAATTTTGCTGCCCTCCTGCATTTTTAGAAAAGAACATTCCTTCCTTAGCCCAGTAGCTGTTCTTTGACCATGGTTCTAAGAGAAGCTTGGTGATAAAATGTGGTCTATTTCGGAAATTAGGGTTCCAAACCAAACACTCTTAATTTATTTAAATGTATTGGTTTATTGCCCTTTAATTTCTCTAAATACTTTTGGACTCCTGGACATCTAGCCCATGCTACCTTTCGTGCAAATTGGCTCCATAAATAAATTAGGCAATGTAAAAAGATTATTTTTCTTGTTATTGTTCTAATACACTTCCTTCAGTCAGGTTTGCATGTAAAGGCAACTGAATTTATTCATTCATTCAGGAATTATTTACTAAATATTAAATGCCAGGCCCTATACGAAGCACAGAAAATAGATACAGCCCCTATCCTTATTCTAGAAGGGGGAGAAAGATATTAAAGAAATAATCACACAGATAAATATTTACATGCAAACTATGATAAATATTATAAAAAATACATAGGGTGTTATGAGCTTATAACAGGTTTACCAAATTTATAATGCCATATCAGAGAACGTTTCTCTCCTGCTTATGAACAAGAGTGTGAAAAAACTGTTAGGCTTATGAGAACTTTTTGACGACACCCTTACTGAAATTTCTATAGGAGCTGGTGATTTGGGGAACTGGACTACATGCCCTGGTGGCTATGACAGTATAGTGGATTGGGGGCAGAATCCCCAAGTTTTGCCTCCAGTTCTGTCAATAACTATCTTTAAGACTTTAGGGAAGTCATTTAGAGTTTCTTAGCCTCGATTTCCTTGGTTAAAACGTCTACTGCTTCAATATCCTTTTCTTGGGTTACAAGTACTGCTACAAAGTGGTCATTATCTTATGAGCACAAGTCAGAGACATCCTACTCTGCCACTACTGAGTATATATTTGTATTGAAAACTACTTATCATTGTTTTTTTACCCACGCACATAGCTCTGTGAGTTCTTTTGAGATGTTACAATTCAGAGAAGTTAAAATCATACGTACTTTGACATTTTATCAATGTCAAATTATAAATTTTATAAATTATGACAAGCCTCTAGAACAGACCCATGAAAAGCTAAAGATAACTAACTCTCGACATAGAAACATACCCATTTTTTAAAATTTGCCTTCTTTACTCATTAAGGCATTCAACTGGAATGTACACTTAGATAACCATTTGTGCAATATAGAAAAAGTAGCCAGAATCATAAGTAAACTTGTACTTTAACCCAAAATCATTCTACTTGCATATTTCTTCCAAATCTCTTATATTTTTTCCAAAAAAACATATTGTGCAAACAATTTTGTTTTCTAAGCAGAAGCATATGCTTAACCTAATTTTATTTGAGATGCTGTAAAGCATCTCAGAAAAATTTAAATGATATAATGTTAAGCAAAAGTAGTTAAAAAGGTGATGTTCAATTTCTTTTTTTAGTCTTATTAACTAAGCAGAGCATAAGTGGATCTTATAGAGAAGGATTTGCCACTGAACAGGGATTGGTGATAAAAATGATTGTTACAACATTCACCATTTTATGTTCATATATCATATTCCATCAAGTGAAAAGACCATAATTTACTAAAGCATAACCCTTATGTTGGACAGTTAGAATGGTTTCCATTTTTACATGGTATAAATAACATTGGGATAAACACTATCAGGCACATGGCATTCTTTAATATTTTGGAATATTTCCTTAGGATAGATTCCCAGAAGTGGAATTACTAGGTCAAAGGTTATGAACATTTTTATGACTCTTGAAACATATTGCCAAATTGCTTTCCAAAAAGGTTATATTCATTTACAATGCCACCAGTGATATAGAAAAGTGCCCATCTCATAATCTTCTCACAGGTATTTGGCATTATACAGGTTTTAGATTTTCAAATTTTGTGAGCAAAATGTAGTATGTCATTATAATGCAAAGATGAATGCCTTTTCTACAAACAGTTCAGCTGTGTTCAATTTCCAACCTGCCCTTTAGTATCTATAATGGTTTGATATTTTTATAAGGCTACACAGAATTATATGTGATAGTGTGTGTTCCAACTTAGGGTGTGTGTGTGTGTATGAATGTTGGGAAGCATAGCCGATTTTTGTACCTGGTTAAATACATGTTTTCTTCTATGGCTTTTTTTCTGTTGCTTTTTAGCATAGGATATCACAAACTCTCTCTATTGATTTTAAGAACTCAATCATATTTATTCTAATAAAATTTTAAAAATCTTTAAAAAAAGGATTTGTTTTTACAAAATCTACATCTCTACATATATTCACATATTTTTTCTGTGTTATCAAAACAGAACTTGCTCATTAATGAAAAATATGAAAATACTGAATATAAAAAGAAAAAAGTTATTCATGGTCCCTCTAAAATATAAGCGTAGTTAACATTTTGGAATATTTTCCTTTCAGACATTTTTTGTTTTGCTAATTTTAACGATATAGTGTTTATTCACTCAATAAATATTTATTGAGCACTTACTTTGTGCCAAATTCATTGAGCCAGCATCTGACTTTACAATAATGAAAATGGACAAATTCTACTCTCACTGACATATTATAGTCCATTTTTTATGACTATTGCATGCTTCTCATATGTATTATTTCCTTAATTGCAAATTTTATTGCGTGGGTGAATCTGTTTGTTTAATCCTTTTCCTATAGAGGGACATTTATAGTTTTTCAATGTTATTTTTTTCACATTCAGATACATTTCTAGTAATGAAATAATCTGGTTAAAGTTTAAGGCTCTTGACAAAAATTCCCAAATTGCTTTTCAAGAGGGTTGGACAAGGGCTATTTTTTGCCAGCAATTATTATGATCATTAGAAATTGTTTCTGCTGTTTTGTTAAGTATGTCATTTTAATTTACATTCTCTGATAATATGTAAGGCTGGATTTTTTTTACAATGTTAAATAAATGCATCTCTTTTTGAAATTTTTCTGTTCATACCTTTTTTCCCTGTTAAGTTACTCTTGTTTTTGTTTCAGTGTATCAAGCTCTATATGGAATGAAGACATGACCCCTTTTTGGTATCTACCCTCCCTCAGGAGAAAAGCAGAAAATGATAACTGAATCCAAGAAGCCAAACTGAGGCTTATGTATCTGTATATCTCCAGGGCTCAGCCCAATGCCTGGCATGTGACAGGCTTTCCACACATGACACAGTAAAGGAATACTAGATGTCAAGCCGCACTTTGAACTCTGGTGTCCAGAGACACTGAGACAAACGTTGGCAAAAATGGCTTTTTAAACTACAGCTGGGCCAAGAACTGCCTTTCTAGTAAACCAACCCAGTTTTTATGTGTAGAAAGAGAAATGTTGCAGTCAGAGGACAAAAGACTACAAGTACTAGGGAAGCAACGGAAATGGCCTGAAAAAAAGAAGGGGGTAATATAAAAGGATATTAAGGAAGGTTACTGAGTGGCAGGAATAAATAAAAACATTCTGAAAGTTAAAAAATAATATTTATTCCACATTCATTGTGTAAGGCATGTTGCTGGCTATGGCAAGTGATTTTAAAAAGATCTGTAGCTCCATCCTAGCTTACACAGTCACTTAGTTGAGAAACTTCTTAGACAACTCAAATTATGTATTTCTGTATATTTTCTGTAGACACACATATACATGCTTCAATGTATGTAAAACTCTGAGATCTACTGAAAGTCTCAGGAGAAAGCATCTCCCAAACTCCTAAAGGATTCTGGAGTCTGCCTTGTCCAGAACCCAGCCTACCTTTATAATAAGGACAGGTGCCTTTGGTTACACATTTGGTGGGAAAAGGGAGAGTAGGTAGCTGTGGCAATATCTGTTAGTGTTGTCTATTACCTCTGCCCCTCTTTTCAGGTTTGTGATGGAGAGACTGGTAAGATTCCATTCCAACACAGGAGACTGAGAAAAAACAACTTTCTTGTGTGGTTGGTATCCACTTTGTGAGGCTATTTTGAGGAACTTATACGAAATTTTTTTTTTTTTTTTAATTTGCATATGGGCAGGAGGCACCAGGGATCGAACTCCAGATCTCCAGCACGGCAGGTCGGAGCTCTGCCTGCTGAGCCACGGCAGCCGCCCCAAATTTTTAATTATATGCTTTATGAAATAATTTGCATTAGGTCAAATTTGTATGCCCTCAGGAATGCCTATAATCATGATCCCCAATTTCAAGGATTGACACTGCAAAAACAAGAGAGAGCTAAAATAATTACAGAACAGGGTGTCCTTTGAGGAAAAAGACCACTTTAGAAACTACTTCTAATTGATGAGATGCTTCTGGTCAAGGTGGTGATGTCATGTTACCTTGGAGCAGTGCTGTGATTTGTAAAGAACCACTTGAATTTACCCTGTTAGGGGAATGAAGGCAATTGGGGCACCATTTATCAATATCAATATCCACTATGGTGGATTCCATATTTCATTCCATTTTCCCATCATTTAGTAGTTGAATAAATGTTGAGTGGAACTCTCATCATGAGTCCAAACTGACTGAAGAATTATGGCATTTTCCAGCAAAAGTGGACTTAGAACCTTTCTACAATCTTCTTTTATATATGAGAAAAAGTAAATTGGAACAAGTAACTTGCTTGAGGTCACACAAACTATTAAGGATTAGAATCCGGTTCCTTTGCTTGGAGCCCAATATTATTTCTTCTGTAAAAGATGCCACCAAACACAGCTAAACATCTTTATCTCCCGATCTCCCTTCCCCACCCAAATCCGATCAGCAATTGGCCCTTTGGCTTGAAAGCTATTTCTGTAATAGTAAATTTCCTGAAAGAAGCAATTTTTAACATATAATTTTCCTTTGACATCTCTCCATTCTGAACAGAGCAAAGCCCAAATGCCAAATGGGCTGGCTTATGCTACAGAGTCACATAGGGTAAAAGTTGGGGGCAACCTTCTGTCTATATTTTCATTAATAAATTCTTCCTACAAGCACTCTTCGATCCAGCCGAATTGAAATGCTTGTCCATACACACGCCATGTTCTTTCTTGAGACCTGTTGCTCATCCTAACTGGAATAGGAATATCTTTCCTTCTTAATAACCTAGTAAATTTTAATAATCCATTCCCCTTCTGAACTGAGAACAAGCACAGAGGAGAGGAATCTGGCTTTAATCCTACACAAAATAAGTGAGTGTGTTTGGTATGTCCAGCACCTGGTACAAATCCCTCAACAAAGTTCATGGAATGACTGTGTCTTTGGAAAATTACAGAAATGTAACTTTACTGGTCAGAGTTGTAAGTATCCCTTTATCAAAACTTTTCTATTTGGAGGAAAAATGAGTAAAAATGTTGGCTCATGCAGCTTTTTTTTTTTTTTTTTTCGTTTCTTTTCCTTCTAATTCCTGTTCTTCTGCTATGACTGCCATTCTTTCTGTGAACTCCACATTCTCCCAGCACTCGGGCCCCTGGAAACTTGTGGGAGAGGAATCCGCAAATTCCTTTAAGGCTCCATCACTGGAACAAGTTCTCAGTAGCTAGAGGAGGTCTGGGCTGCAAGCAGGAAGTTTTTGTACTTTTGGCTAGTTTGAACTTAGGGTAAAAACACCAGAGTCCACCTGGAGACTCTGTAAGATAGAAGTGTAGAATAAAACTAGACTCTACTATTCCCACTTCTTCTCTCAGTGTGGACATTCTGATCCAGTCTGTTTCCAGAACTAGTCTCTGGTATGCAAGTCAGAACAGCTTAGCAGCAAAGTGTCAGGTTTGAGCCCTCAAACTCTCCTCCTCACCTTTCTAAAATGTTGAGCAGGACATCTCTGAAAACTGTTTTGAATTTTTAAGTTTTGAAAGCATCCGAAGGTCAGTTTCCTTTGAGTGCGACAACTGCGGGCTTGAGGGTCAAAGAGAAGCAGAGGCTGGTCCCCCAGTCTCGCAATACTTTCTTCCCCACTAATGTCCCCGACCCCATCCTGCCCCAGCCCCTCACGAGGGAGAGAAGGCAGCTATCTTCTGCCTGTCCCAGGCCTCATCACCACCACCCGGAGTCTTCCAGTGCTGAGGGGGGCGGCAGGGGACTCCCTGCCACGCGTCTAGGGCCCTTGCACAGGGGTTGGAGCCCAAGGGTCCACGTCGGCCCCTGAGCAGGCAGAGGAGGCAGATCCAGCCTAGGGATGACCACGGCTTTCCCGCCCCTAAGGTACCCTCGCCCCGGGTAGCCCAATGGGCAGCCTCGCCCCGGAGGCAGGCGCAGGCCGGAAGCCACCCCGCGGCTCAGCGGCCCCGCGAGACGGCGCCCGCGCCCCCGCCCTCTCTGGCGCGGACTCAGCGGACTCTGCCGGCAGGGGCCAACCCGCCGGGTCCCCGCCGCGCTCTTTGTCCTGGCCGCGCGCGGGCGGACGCGTGCGCCCCCCGGGTGAAGTGAAGCGCGAGAGAAGGCGCGGGAACGCGCAGGAGCAGCTCGCGCCCGTGGGGCGCCGGGGGCGCGCGCTCCTCCGCCAGGCAAGCAGCGAGCACGCGCGCCGCCGCCGCCCCTCCCCCCTGCTCGGCTCGGAACTTGCTGACTGCGCGGCCGGGAGGAGCTGAGCCGGGCGGCTGCGGCGGGAGGCCACAGCGCGCGGGGGTCTCCCGCGTCCCCTCCGCCTCGTCGGGAGCTCGCGCCCTCGCCCCGCGGAGCTCCCAACACCCCCCCTCCCCTTTTTTTTTTCCCGAAGGC
>PVIY010056057.1:0-13504 GCA_004026745.1 Myrmecophaga tridactyla | reverse complement strand
AAAAAAAAAAAAAAGGAAAACAGAGCTACTATAAGATAGGATAGGTCCATTAAAAGAAAAAGGGGACCCTGAGTGAGCTACAGAATTTCAATAAGCCATAGGAGCTAGGGAGAAAATTCTACACAAGAATGAACAAAATAGATCAAGATTCCCAGAGAAGCAACAGAAGAAAAGAAGTTTTCTGCAGGATCTGAAACAACTGTACAAAATGGGTAATGAAAAAATTACAGGGCAAGAAACAGTTGAAGAGCTGATAAAATCTGAACACTTAAATATGGGCTACTCTGAAAGTCTAGAATAAGTTGGACCAAGCATCAAAGAGCCTAACACAAAGCCAATTAGCAATAAAACCTTAGACAAAAGGGATAAACAGACCTTCAGAGTCAGCACATCAAAATAATCAGATGCCCAGACAATAGCAAAATTTACAAGCCATACTAAAAAAACAAGAAGATATGGCTCAGTCAAGGGAACAAATTAAAAGTTCTGAAAAGATATATAATTTGGAACAACTAGTCAAAGAAGTTCAAACAAGTCTCCTAAATAAATTTAAGGAGATAAAAGAAATTATGGATATAGAGATAAAGAATATAAAGAAAATAAAGTATGAGTAAGAATTTGAAAGTTTAAAAAGAAATGTAGTAAATTATAGGGATGAAATGCACAAAAATGGTGAGTAAAAATACAGTAGATTTGAACAGATAGAAGAATCACTGAACTAGAAAACAGGAGAATCAAAATCATACAGTCAGAAGAATGGAGAGAAAAGAATGGAAAAAATTGAGCAGTGCCTCAGGGATTTGAGTGACAGCAAGAAGCATACGAACATATGCATCATGGGTGTACCAGGAGAAGAGAAGGGAAAGGGAACAGTAAGAATATTTGAAGAAATAATGACTGAAA
This sequence comes from Myrmecophaga tridactyla, assembly GCA_004026745.1. Lineage (NCBI taxonomy): Eukaryota > Metazoa > Chordata > Mammalia > Pilosa > Myrmecophagidae > Myrmecophaga > Myrmecophaga tridactyla. The sequence continues at coordinate 12,601 of PVIY010056057.1, read as the reverse complement.
ATTCCCAATTTTTATGAAAGGCATGCATATACATATCCGAGAAGTGCAACATACTCCCATAAGAATAACCCCCAACAGACATACTCTGAAACACATACTAACCAGAATGTCAAATGCAGGAGATAAAGAGAATTCTGAAGGCAGCAAGAGAAAAGCAATTCATCACATGCAAGGGATCTGTAAAAAGACTGTTGATTTCTCATCAGAAACCATGGAGGTGAGAATGCAGTTGTATGATGTACTTAAGGTGCTGAAAGAGAAAAACTGCCAGTCAAAAATTCCTTATCAGGCAAAACTGTCCTTTAGATATGAGGGACAGTTAAAAAATTTTCATGGAGGGGGTGGTGGTGGTGGTGCAAGGGTAGTTCAGTGGTAGTATTCTCACCTGCCATACAGGAGACCCGGGTTTGATTCCCTGCCCACGCACTTCCCCCCCCACAAAAACCACATAAGCAGGCAAGCAAACAAACAAAAATTCAACAAAGGGTGCTGCAGTAACGGGATACTCATGGAAAAAGAATGAAATGTGACCCCTGCCATTCTGCATACCTATGAATATATACAGTCTCTAGGTAAACAGAGACTGTAAGAGTTCATCAACAAAAGACCTGCTGTACAAGAAATGCTAAAGGTTGAAAGAAAAGGCCAGGAAAGTGGTTTGGAGTAGTGGGAAGAAGTGAAGATCTTTAGCAAAGTTAACTAAAAGATTAAGTGCAAAACAATAGCATTGTATCCTCAAGATATAACTCTATATTTCATTCCTATATGTGTCAGAATAAAATTGAACAAAAAAGAGCATATTTCTTGATAATGAGCACATGAAATATAAAGAAGTAATGTGCAACGAAATCAAGATGAAGGGGGGAAACAGAGGGAGATGGGAGCAGAGAAGGTGTATGCTATTGAAACTAAGTTGGTATCTTATCAAATTGGTGCATTACAGTGATAGGTTGTATAATACAAACCTCAGGGTAACCACAAAGAAAGTATTTTAAAAACAAAGAGAAAAAGAAATGAGAAAGAGACCATTCAAATAAATCAGAAAAGATCAATAATACAAACAAAGGAGGTTGCAATAAAGGAAAAGAGAGTCAAAAAAGAAGATACGACATATAAAAATCAAGGGCAAAATGGCAGAAATAAGAAATGCCTATGTAGTGATAACACTGAATGTTGATGGATTGAACTCTCTAATCAAAAGACAGTAATTGGTAGAGTAGGTAAAACAAGCATTCTCTAAGGATATTTTGTTTACATGAGACTAACCTTAGATCCAAACATACAATAGGTATGAAAGAATAGAAAAAGATATTTCATGCAAATAGGAATAAAAGTGAAAGAATAGAAAAAGATATTTCATGCAAATAGGAATAAAAAAAGAGCTGGAGTAGCTATACTAATATGAGGCAAAATAAACTAAGTCAAGAGACAAACAAGGACACTATATATTAATAAAAATGTCAATCCACCAAGAGGAAAAAACAATCATAGACATTTATGCCTCTAACTGGTGCCCCAAAATACGTGAGGCAAACACAAGCCAAACTGAAGGGAGAAATAGGTATTTCTTCAATAATAGTTGGAGAATTCAATGCACCACTCTCATAAATACTCAGAACATCTGGCAAGAAGATCAATAAAGAAGCAGAGAATGTGAATAATATGATAAATGGACTAAACCTACAGACATATAAAGAACATTGCTTCCCAAAAGGGCAGGATATACATTTTTCTCAAGAGCGCGTGGATTGCTCTTCAGAATAGACCACATGTTGGGTCACAAAATAAGTCTCAATAAATTAAAAAAGATTGAAATTACGCAAAGTATCTTCTCTGATCATAATGGAATGAAGCTGGAAATCAATAGCAGGCAGAGAACCGGAAAATCCACAAATCTATGGAAGTCAGCACACTCTAAACAATAGTGAGTCAAAGAAAAAATTACAAGGGAAATAAGTAAATATCTTGAAACTAACAAAAATGAGAACACAACATATCAATACGTATGAGATTAAAAAAAAAACAAACTTATGCGATGCAGGAAAGGTGGTGCTGAGAAGGATATCTGTAGCCCTAAATATTTACATCAAAAAAGAAAGAGGAGTTAAAATAAAAAAACCTAGCTGCACTAGAGAAAGGAACTCAAGAAAGAACAATAAACTAATTCCAAAGGAAGCAGTAGGAAAGAAATAGTAAATATTAGAGTGGAAATAAAAGAATTAGAGAATAAAAATAATAGAGAGCATTAATAAAACTGAAAGTTGTTTCTTTGAAAAGATCAATAAAAAAGGGCATATATGAAAAACCCACTGTGGACCTCTTATTCAATGGTGAAAGACTGAAATCTTTCCCTCCAAGATCTGGAACAAAGCAAGGATGCTCACTGCCACCACTGTTAATCAACATTCTACTGGAAGGTTTTGCCAGAGCAGTTATGCAAGAAAAATAAATAAAGGGCATCCAAATTGGAAAAGAGGTATTTGCAGATGATATGATCTATATGAACTATTTGCAAATTTTATGATACTATATAAAATCTGAAAAATCTGCAATACTATAAGAGCTAATAAACTCAGCAAATTGGCAGAGTATCAGATCAGTATGCAAAAATTCAGTAGTGTTTTTATATACTAATAATGAGCAATCTCCTCTTCCTTGAGGAGAAAATCAAGGAAAAATATTTCATTTACAATAGCAACAAAAAGAAGCAAATATCAAGGATGTTGAGGACTTATGCATAAAAACTACAAAACTTTGCTAAAAGCAATCTAAGATCTAAATAAATGGAAGGACATTTCTTGAGCAAGCATTGGAAGGCTAAATATTGCTAGGATGTCAGTTCTACCCAAAATGATCTAAAGATTCAACACAATCCCAATAAAAATTCCAAGAGTCTACTTTGCAGAAATTAAAAAGCCAGTTATTAAAATTTTTTGAAGGGTAATGAGCCCCAAATAACCAAAATCATCCTGAAAAAGATGGCGATGTTAGTACAATTTTGTGAATGTAACTAACCACTGAATTATATATGTGGATATAGTTAAAAGGGAAAAATTTAGGACATATATGTGTTACTAAATAAAAATTAAAAGATAAAACACAGGACTGTATCACACAGTGAATTCAATTGTAAATGATGAAGTATAGTAATAGTGCAATTATAAAAATGTTTTTTCCTGAATTATAATAAATGTACCACATTGATGGAAAGTTTTAATGATAGGCTGGTATATGCGTAAAAAATACTCCTTCATTTAAACTATGGACTACAGTTAATATTATAATTAAACTATTCTTTCATCAGTTACAATAAAGTTACTACCCTAATGCAAAGTGTTAATAAATGCGGTGGTAATATAGAAATGCTATACTTTTAACATGATTTTTCTGTAAACCTACAACTTCTGTAATTTAAAGAAATTTTAATTTTTAAAAAATCCAAAGAACTGAAATACACAAAGAGTGCCCTAATGTAAACTATGGATTTAAGTATTAATAATGTATCAATGTTTTGGTTTACTAAAGCTGTCAGAATGAAATATAACAGAAATGGATTGACTTTTAATAAATGGTGATTCATTAACTTATAATTTACAGTTCTTAGGCTGTGAAAATGTCCCAACTTAAGGCATCAACCGGATGATACCTGGACTTTGAAGACAGCGTGCTGGCATCCGGGACACTTCTGTCACATGAGAAGGTACTGGCATGGCATCTGCTGCTCCTTCTCTCCCAGATTTTGTTGCTTTCAGCCTCCAGCTTCCTCTCTGTTTCCAGTGTCCTCTCTTAGTTCCTCCAGGGACTTATTCTCTAAGCTTCTCTTAAATTCATTTCTAGCTTCTGTATGTGCTTTATGCTCTTATAAAAGACTCCAGCAAAAGGCTTAAGAACTACCTTGAATGAGGTAGGTCACATCTCAATTGAAACAACCTAATCTAAAGTTCCCATCTAAAATAGGTCTGCACCCAGAAGAATGAATTAAAAGAACATGGCCTTTTCTGGGGGTACATAACAGCTTCAAACTACCACAATCAATTTTAGTTCATCAATTGTAACAAATGTACCACACTAAAGTGAAGTTAATCATAAAGGTAACTGTATGTGGCTATACGGGAATTCTGTAAAACTGCTGTAAAAAAAAGTTTATTTTATACATAGAAAAAAAAGCTTACACCTTTTATGGACTACGAGATCTGACTATGGGCTACTTCATCCAAATTATTTATAAGTTCATTTAAAAAGGCAATAGGGATGAGTCGATTTATTATTTTTCTCTAATTCCTGTACATGTTTAAACCATCACTCTAATCATTTGGTGATTCGAAGTATTTTCATAATATTTGGTGTACAAGTATACCTAAAAATCTAAATCAAATATAAATAATGGTTCTCATTTTGCTTATGCTATTCCAAATAAGCACCAATTTCTCTTGAAAACTCCAATGTTATCTTTTATATAATACATATATATATATATATGGTATGTAAATATGTCACTACCCTCAACTAGGCCCTGGTAACCTGTATTCTAGATTCTAACTCTATGAGTTTGTTTATTTTAATTATTTCATATCAGTGAGATCATACTATATATATATATGTTAATATTTAAAACCTTATATTTTCAATGCTCCCAGACTTTACTTTAAATTCTAACAACCTGTATGAAAAGGGAAGAGAGAGCCAGTAATCAGTAGCTCTTGGTATTTCCTCTGGAGTCCTTGTTATAAATAGTTACCATATTGGAAACTCACCAACTGTCTTTATAAAACTTCAACATTCTGGAAAATACTCCACAATTACACACCTTGAATATTTCCAATTTTATAGGTCAGTGCCAAACAGTTGAATTATTTGTATTTTATTAATGATTGGTCTGTAATAATCTATAGTCTTACTTTCACACAATTTAGAAATTCCAAATGTCATTTTGCAAAAAGAATTTGGCAATGAGAAGCTTCTAAACTTTGCCTTAGTAAAGACTTAGACAAATAACTTCTTATTCTCTAGCCATTCTCTCTTTTCAACCCCAAATTCTCCTTCTATGGCTTGATCTTCAAGTAATTCCATGAATTTCCTGCCTGAATTCCTCTTTTTATTAAATTATTATTAATTTAGAAAGTCCTACAATAGATTTATCAAATTATATTTTGTTCTACCTTATTTGAAATTATAACTATTTGAATTAAAAATGGAAGTGAAATTACTCTATTGACACTAGAAGAAATAATGATCTAGAGGTAAGGGCAGGGCAGGGATCTCAGACCTCCATCCCCACCTCTCTACCCGAATGCTCACTAGTATTTGGAAACCACTGATTTAGAGACTTATTTCCACTAACTGAAAAGCAGGCAATGTTCTAGAGTAATGCTTTAAAAACATTATGTGCCTAAACATTGTAAGTCCAAGGTGGGACTAAAGAGTCTACATTTCTAAGAAGCTCCTGGGTGCTGCTTTATAGTCTACCTATGAGTGGAAAGGCCAGTGATGAAAGCTAAGGACAGAACTTATAAGGAGGTGCCAAGAAAAACAGGCTAAATGGAGTGACCTTGATGAGTTTAGTTCAACACCAAGGGACATTGCCTATACTTGGCTTTATTAGGAATCTTGATAGCTGACACAAAGGAAAGCCTTATCCTGAATCCAGGATTTTAAGAAAGGTGATCTGGCACAAATGGTCACTAAATAAAGAAAAGAGAGTGTGTACAACTTTGATCCAACACCAGATTATGTTGTCTGGTTTGATACTGCATGGTGTACTATATGTCAGTTCTATATAGTACTTTATTCAGCTTTCCAGAAGCTATACCAAGTAAACACAGTGAAATAAAGCCTACTAATAGAGAAGGTGAGGCAGACCTAGGTAGTGTGGATGGAATCCAGTTTAGAAAGACTTTGGTTTGGGGACTGTTGATGAACTTGGGCAAATTACTTAGCAGCTTTGTTCTTGAATTTTCTCATGTCTAGTATGTGGATGGAAATAGTATCTATATTACAAAATTTGTGAAGGGTTAAGTAGTTAACATTTCTAAGGCACCCAAAAGAGTAACTAACACGCAGTAAAACTTAATAAATTATTTCTTCTCCTTCATCTGCATCTTGCTTTCACTTTCCTATCATCATTATTATTATCTCCACCATGTACATCTTTCCTAGTGAATGTAGAAATGAGGCTGAAGAAATTATGGATATCAAGATAATAAGAAGTTAGATGGTATAGAACAAATTAAGATGCTTGAGAAAGTACTCATTGGGAAAGGGGAACATTTACCAAAATAAATCTTTATGTCAAATATTTTCATATAAAAAACTGAAAATCTTTTATTTTATGATGAGGTCCCATTAATGCAAAGTGACTGTTATGGGAGTGGCCTTCAGAATTGTTAAGGGGGTAATATTTTAATGATACATAAGAGAAGTAGCAAATTTTACCATTAGTTCACTTTTTTTTTGACTTTCCTCAGGTCATCCATGGGTCAGATTACCTCTCCAATTGAACTCTTGACATATGAGCTGCTAAAGAAAATGAAGGTTCCTCTGGGGAGTGTATCTGTTGATATAGTTGCTGATTTTTCATTCTTTCAAGCAGAGTCATCAATATATCAATCTGCTGCAGGAAAGGACTGGCAAAACTGTTTCTGTACTCACCTCCCAGCAAATGAGAATATAGTACTTTATGTTAACAGGGAGAAAACGAGTACTTTTCTTAAAATTTTGCCCTTAGCATTTATGTATCCCTGATTATTTATTTACTATTGAAGTCACCAGACTTCATTTCTAAGAAGAGAAATTTATTGCCACAAAATAGAACTGAGAATTTTTTATACTCAGTTTATTGATCTCTTAAAAATTTTTTCTATTCAGAAAATATTTCAGTCTGAAAATGACTAGCTTAATAAATGTACATGTGCCACTAGTCTCCCACTCTCCCTTTCCCTCTTTTTCTCTCTCACGCACATACTTGAATACATAATACTATTGGTGAACTCTTGGCAAGGTGTACAAGTGCTTTCAGCATATTGTGTGTTTGAAATCTCAATAAAATAAAATAAAACCAAAAATTCTTGAAAAATATAAATCAGTCAGGAGTTTTTAGACTTCATTAAATTCTACAAAATATAGGACTTTAAAACTAATTTTCAGCATTTAATGTTTTTAAGAGATGCACATGTTTGATTCATTGTTACAAAGAATTTCCTCACTACCCTCAATGAAAGCAGTGGAAGGTTAACAATGCACGTAAATCTTTTTCACCCAAGCAGAACTGTTGCCTTGCCCAGTGGTTCAAACAGCCAGTAATATTTAACTTGTATGCTTCATGTAGCAATAAAACAAATAAATTGCTCTCTTAAAAGTTACATCCTGTATTATATAAACATTCCTCTCCAGCACATTGTAACCTACCTAGCCACAGAATGTTGTACCCTTCCTAGCCACAAAGTAAGCATTCTCCTTATTGAAGCCTAGACATTTTCATCCTAACACAGTGAAATAGTCTGTGCCAATAAATTAGGCAATAATATTTTATTAAGATCCCCTAAAGCATCTTATTATCAATTAGTCTTTAGCAGTAGCAAATGCAATGGATGTTGCTAAATGAAATAATTACTTTGTACTTCATATGTATAGGTGGAATGATGACAAAATAATCTGCTCTGGTATAGCATTTATTTAGTTAATGTCCAAAGCTCCCACAAGTTCAGCAGAAGAATTTTGAGCAACTCATAGCACCTGGTTCTACCTCCCTTCTGTCATGTATTAATGCGAAGAAGAAGCCTGAGGCCACAGAACATAAAACAAAGAAACTATGGCCTCTTTTTCTTTATAAAGAGAAGATAATAGGAGTGAAAGTGTTTAGGAGATTCTCCTAGTGGTCTGTGGAATAATAACAATGAAATCTGATGGGGGTGGGAGGAAGGAGGGGTGGAAAACAGGTGATATCCTGTCTGTAGCCCTGGCCTTCTGTGACTCATTATTCTTCTTTCTTTTTTTAACTTTGTTTTACTCATGGACATAAAATATGCAAAACAACACCTACAACCATCTCTTCCTCAGTAATTAGTAAATATAAGTAAAATGGCTTGAACTTCTCAAACTATATATAAAAAATGGAGTAAGCTTTGCTGCTAGAACTGTTTATTTTATTCAGGCCTTGTGACTTTATTGTTTGTTTATTTTAAAACATTTTTAATTGTCAAATATGACATCTATACAAGGAAAAGAAAGTAAAAGCAATGATTTTCAAAGTACACTTCAACAAGTAGATACAAGTAGATACAGAACAGATTTCAGAGTTTGTTATGGGTTACCATTCCACTATTTCAGATTTTTCCTTCTAGCTACTCTAAAACACTGGGGGCTAGAAGAAATACCTTGTTTGTAAAAAATAACATATATACAAAAAAAGCAATAAATTTCAAAGCACAGCACAACAATCTTTAGAACAGATTTCAGAGTTTGATATGGGTTGCAATTCCAACATTTTAGGTTTTTACTTTAACTGTTGTAAGATGCTGGAGATTAAAAGAAATATCAATATAATGACTCAGCAATTATACTCATTTATTAAATGCTACCTTCCTGCAAAACTCCACCATCACCTTTGATCATTCTCTCACTCTTTAGGCGTATTTGGACTATGCCTACTCTAACTTTTTCATGTTGGAAGGGGCTGTTGATATTATGGGATAGGGGATGGAACTAGTTGATGTTCTGGAGAGGCTGGCCTTTCTGCATTTCAGGACTTTTCTGATCCAGGGACCCATCTGGAGATTGTAGACTTCTGGAAAGTTATCCTAGTGCATGGAACTTTTGTAGAATCTTATATAATGCCTTAGATGTTCTTTAGGATTGGCAGGAATCATTTTGGTTGGGGTTTGGCAAGTTGTGGTAGGCAGCAATGTCTAACTGAAGCTTGTGTAAGAGTGACCTCCAGTGTAGCTTCTCAACTCTATTTGAGCTCTTTCAGCTGCTAATACCTTTTTTGTTACACTTCTTTTCCCCTTTTGGGTCAGGATGGCATTATTGATCCCAAGGTGCCAGGACCAGACTCATTTCTAGGGGCCATCTCCCACACCATCAAAGCCTCATGACTTTGATCTACAAATAACCAAGGTGCTAATTAAAGTAATAGTACCATTCTAGAATACCAAGAATGCATGGCAAATTTATAAGCCTGGGATAAGATCAAATGATCCATGTTTTTAAGAAATCATTAAAGATGGGAAAAGAAAGCATATGGTTATTAAATCATCAGGCTCAGCTTGGTCACTACCCTCGAGACTTGGGTTCATGTTTGGTACTTCACGCAATGGTAGCTATTAATCCTCTGAAGATACCCCATGTTAAGTCTGCTTATGTTATACCCTAGTTCTGTAAATGGGGCTTCTGATTTGTCCCTTAGTATCCTATCTGCATAACATCTCACTGAGCCTCTGTTTTTGTGCTAGCTACCAAATCCTTTGTGAGTGACCTGTTTGGGACTCCAGCACACTCCCAGGCTTGAAGACTGGCCTTGCTCTCAGCCCATCTCTAAGCGGTCCCCTTTGAGTTGAGATTCTGCTACCCAATGATTGATCTTTTTGAAAGAGAAGCTGTAACAGATCTGGAAACCAGTCTTGGCCTTACCAGTTACTAACAGTATGACCTCAGACTAGTTACCTAGTCTCCAAGTCTCTTTCTTCTGCTAAATTGAATTTACAATACCTAACTCACAGTGAAATTGTAGGTTTTAAATAGTAAGTAGTAGGTAAAGTTGACCAGCACTATAATTGGCATGTAGTGCTTATTTTATTATAATTCTTTCCCCAACTGCTGCAGCTAAGCTTTTCCTGATGCCAACTGCTTTCTTGGATTTTAAAATATTGTACCCTGCATTCCTTGTTGAGGCTGTTTGCTCTCTTTTAACCATCTTGTACTACTTAATCTTGCATACTTTTCCCCAATAACTTGCTTATAATTTGACCTGGATACAACTTTTGATGTTAGGTCTTACACTGGGCTGATTAGTGTCTCCCCAACTTTCATGTCCACCCAGAATCTCAGAATGTGACCTCATTTGAAGAGGACTCATGGAGACACAGCCAAAAGTGTGATGTGAAAATGGAAGCAGAGATTGGAGTTATTAATATAAAAAATTAATTTAAGGAATGCCAGGATCCACCAGGAGATGGAAGATGCCAAGAAGGATTCTCTTCTAGAGCCTTTATGAGTAGATGTTGTCCCAAAAGACAACTTCTGGCCTCCACAACTGTGAGAGAATAACTTTATGTGGTTTTAAGCTATCTGCTTTGTGGCAATTTGTTATGAAATGGAACAGTTTTAAAAGGGGGATTTATAAAGTTGCAAATTTAATTTTCAGGGCATAAAAATGTCCAAATTAAAGCACCAAGAAGAGGTTACCTTCAGTCAAGAAAGGCTGATGCCATCTGGAACACCTCTGTCAGCTGGGAACACATGTGGCTGGTGTCTGCTGGGGTCTTTGGCTTCTGGACACCTCTCTCAGCTGGGAAGGCACATGGCAATGTCTGCTAGCTTTCTCTCCTCATTTCATAATTCTTCCCTGGGGGGTGTTTTCCTTCTAAATCTCCAAAGGTCTCTGCTGCATGGGCTGATGTCTCTAAAGCTTTTCCCAAAATGGTTTCTTCTTAGAGGACTCCAGTATGCAACCCCATCTTGAATGGGTGGAGACACATCTCCATGGAAACCACCTAATCAAAAGTTATCACTCATAATTGGGTGGGTCACATCTCCATGGAAACAATAAAAAAGATCCCACCCTGCAATATTGAACAAGGATTAAAGAACATGGTTTTCTGGGGTACACGACAGTTTCACACTGGCACATTTCACCCTCTGGAACCCCAAAAGACATCTTCTTGCCATATACAAAATACATTCTTTCCATAACAATATCAGAAAGCCTTAAGCCATTTCAGTAACAATACAAATACAGTACAAAGTCAAAAATGGTACAAAATCTCATCAAAGTCAGCTACAGGCATGGTCTGTTCTAAGGCAAAAATTTTCTTCTGGCTCTGGGCCTGTAAAACTCAGAACAAGTTATCTGTTACCAATATACAAAGGAGGGACAGTCATAGGATACATGTGGAACAGTGTTCAGAAAACTTGCAGAGCAAATTCTATTAGATTTCAAAGTCTTTGAGTCATTTATCCTCAGGGCTTTAGAAAGCAGCAGTCCCACCCTTTCTAAGGGTCTATGCAATGGCCCACCCATCTCCATATGCAAACTTTGGGGACACTGGGGAGACCAGATTTTTTCTAAGCTCCACCTTCTCCAAGCATCAAGCAGCACCTGGGCTCTCTGCTATCTCTGGGGCACTGCTCAACCCACCAGTACAATGGGGTTGCCACCAGGCTCTCCCCAACCCCCAAGGAATGTTTTCCATCCTCTCTAAGGCCTGGGGTGGTACAACTCTTCCTGAACATTGAAGTTGAAGGGCCCCCTCTACCTTCGGGGCAAATCCACTCTCTCCGAGTACATGGGTGGGTCTGCTCTTCTGGCCAGAGGTTTCCTGGCCTCAGACCTAGGCTTCCATGGTTCTTCCCTTGAAGTTATTTTCCTCCAATTTGTCCTGTTTCTGTCCCTTTTAGTCCAGACTGGCAGTGGTTTCATTTATTCAGAACCCACAAAACTCTTGGTTTTCTATTCAATGTGCAGAGATAATAACCATCAGACATAGGACTTTCTACAAATTCTTCTTGGTTAACTCTATCTCCAATCCTGGCTTTTTCTGAAATGGCTAACTGGTTCCATGTTTGGTTAAATCCTAATATGAGGCAGTATTTTCTGGGGTCTCCTTTTCTGGGAGCCCAGAATTTTCGAAACCATTAATTATTGGTTTCTTTGTACTCAAGATTTCAGTTCTCAGCTTATCTCTTTCCTGTAACATTTTCCTATAAACTTCAAGGAGAAACCAGGCTGCCCTTTCCACTTTTAATTTGGAAATCTTTTCTGCTAAATATCCAAGTTCATGACTTTTAAAATCTGCCTTCCATCCAAAACCAGTAGTCAATTTTGCTAAATTTTCTGCTGCTTTAAAACAGGAATCACCTTCCTTCCAGTTTGCAATAACACATGCATCATTTCTATCTAAGGCCTTACCAGAAGAATCTTTAGAGTCCACATTTGTACCAACAGTCTCTTCAAAGCATTCTAGGCCTTCTCTATAAAACTCCTCACAACTCTTCCAAAATCTAAATTTAAATTTATTCATTTAAAAAGCCATTCCAACATGTTTTATATTTGCAAACCCCAGCACCCTACTTCTCTGGTACTGAAATCTGTTTTAGCTTGTTAAAGCTGCTGTAATGAAAAATACCAGAAATGGAATGGTTTTTTAAAAGGGAATTTATTAAGTTGCGAATTTACTTTTAAGGCCATAAAAATATCCAACTTAGGGCACCAATGAGAGGTTACCTTCACTCAAGAAAGGCTGATGCCATCTGGAACACCTCTGTTAGCTCGGAACACATGTGGCTGGTGTCTGCTGGGGTCTTTGGCTTCTGGACACATCTCTCAGCTGGGAAGGCACATAGCAACATCTGCTAGCTTTCTCTACTCATTCCATAAGTTTTCCCT
>PVIY010056056.1:0-13463 GCA_004026745.1 Myrmecophaga tridactyla | reverse complement strand
GTGGATGATACCATCCTTTACCAGTCTTCTGAGATACCTTAGTTCTATCCAGATCAGTTTCATTCATATCCCTATTCAAAGTCTGAACACTTTTCAATTTTTTAAGCAGTTCCTGTATGGGGTACTGCTGACTTTCACAGCTTCAGAGCTCTAACTCTGAGTCTCAGGTGTCACAGACACACCTGAAGTTTCTGGGAAAGACCATGTTATATACAAACAGCCGAGAATCTCGGAATTTAGAATTAAAGTTACATTTCCAGAAAAATGTGACCACTGTAAAATTAACTATAATATTTTTAGATACAGCATTGATTTGAACAACTTCAAATAATTTTATGCTTTCATGATATAATTTTTTTTCTTTTTTGGGAGCATGTTCTGAGAATTGAACCCGGGTCTCCCACATGCTGTCATAATTTTGTGCTTAAATTTTACCAAAGATTGAATTCCAGTAAAAATTAAGGAAATATTTGTCTTTTGATGAAATATTAATATCTCTGCAGGGATAGTTTATATGTCTTCTGTAAGAATTTCATTTTTTCTATTCCAAAGATCAAAAACAATTTTTACATCATTGGGATTAGATTTTCAAAAATTTTATTGATTACAAGGGATAAATCACTCATTTCAAATTCTGCATACTTCCAATAAAATGCTCCTGGTTTTCTGAAATTTTATTCTATTTCTGGAAATATATGTGTTTATACGTATGTATATGTGTATGTGAGCCGTATATAATTAAACCTGCTATCCTTTTCTTCTGCATTAAGCTGCTCTCAGCAGTATTACTTTTATTCTATATTACAAATTATACAAACAGGAAATAAATTGCTACTTAAACTAACAGAATTTTAGCATTCTTGTTATGATTTCATGCTTAAGACAGAGCATGCTCATATTTCAGAAGAACAGTCATTTACCACAGAGAAGGGTCAAGGTAATATTCCTGAAAGAAAAGACATGGAATTTTAAATATATGTAAATGAAATTTTATGAATTTTATAATCTCAATACATTAAGTATCAGTAGATATCAATAAATTAAACATAAGCAGGAAAAATGGCATTTTAATATACTCTGCTTTTTTCTGATGGTTTTAACAGCAATAAATCTGATATATTTATGCAATATGATTTAAATATGTACAACTAAATTTGTAAATTACATATTATAAACAGAGGAAAATCATTTAATATTATACTGTTTTTTTCTAATGAATATAACAGTGATTTTTACCAGGTTTTTTTTTCTATCATTCTGTCTTAATGTGGTATTCAGTACTTCTCTACTTATTCTATAAAGAAGATAAAATTGCATAAAAATCATCTTAGGCTAAAGAAAATTCTTTGTAAGCATTGAGTAAGTGTCTAATGTAATAAGAGGGAAGAGCCTTGGGCCAAGACTCAGCTACTCAACTCCCTGAACTTATGCAATTTATTTAACTCTATGTTGCTTAGCCTCTGCCTTTGGTGAATTAGAGCTTGTGAGAGGGATATAGACAGGAATAAAGGAATTGAAGTCAAAAGTACTAGCAGAGGAACAATGGTAAAAAGCTACATGTTTACTCAGGCTGGGAGCAGTACTTATCTAAAACCCTTTATGAGAGTAATGTGACATGGTGTATAAGTTCAAAGAACTAAATTTTATTTATTCAAACAGATAGCAAACTTTTAATTTTCTAATTGAGCTGCACTTAAGCCAAAAGTCAACACTGTCTTTTTTGTACTCTGTGGAGATCAGGAAATATGATGAAAAAGTATTAAAGACTTAAATCTCAAAAGACAACTCAGAATCAGTAAAAAGAGGGTAAAGGAGATCTTTAAGAGTGGGGAGTAAGCAATAACTCATTTCATGTGATTGAATGTAGAGTTTCCTTAAATCTCAGCCTTTTTCAGTGTGTCTTTTTTGCTACCCAAGTCCGCCTTTTGAGATTTGCAGTTTGAAGTTTGAAGAGTGCTGTTTTCACCCTTGCGAACGGAAACAAGTAATTAAGAGAAGCAGTGAGCCATCTGGCAGCAGTAGACACCTGCGGTGTTAGTAAAACATACATAACCATAGCATTTTATCTGTTTTACTAGAGAAAAAACCTACTCATTTCTCTTGTTAGCTCTCTTTCATAATCTTAAAAGGGCCAATTCATCAAAAAGACCTAACAGTCCTAAATGTGTTGTACTAAAAACAGCTTCAAACATGAAAAAAAAAAAATCCTGGAGGTAACCACTTATAACTAATAGCTTACAATTTTGCTAGTGCTTACTACAACTTTGGAAATATATATTACTTCTTCCTCTAGTTCTCAATTTACCAATGTTATGCAATATAATTGATTTCTCCTCAAATCATGCAAGCCAAATTTTCAATTTAGTTGCATGTCTTCATAGCTTACATTAATATACTTTATTTCTCAATCCATTAGTTTTGGACAGATTTTGTTTATCATTTAGAATGAGAAAATTAGTATGCTTAACTCTTCCCAGTGCCTCTCTTTTCCACCTACTTATCAAACTCTTTTACATTTTTGAAGTTTCTGTTTTGTAACTATAAGAATCCATATAGTTTGGAGCCAGACAACCTGTGTTTGAATTCTGTTTCCATTCTTTCTAACTAAGAATGTGGGCAAGTCAATTAACCTTTCTGCATCTGTTTCATCAGCTGTAAAATGGGACTAATACTAGTAACTACCCCACTGAGATGACTGTGAGAATTAAATGAGGTAATACATAAACATCTCCCTCTGGGGAATTCCTGATAGCCTTACAAGCAGTGGGGACAACAAATTCAATAAGTTGAGCCTTCAGTCATGGGGCTTGCCCCTATGATGCTTATTCCAACAAAGGAGAGGCTAAGCCTACTTATAATTATGCCTAAGAGTCACTCCCAGAGAGCCTCTTTTGTTGCTCAGATGTGGCCTCTCTAAGCAAACTTGATTAGGTTATCTCCACAGAGATGTGGCTGACCCAGTTGTGGGTATTAACTTTTGAATAAAGGGAGATGTGACTCCAACCATTCCAGCTGGATCCTGATTACTTTACTGGACTCCTTTAAAAGAGGAAGCATTGTGTAAAAGGTTTGAGATCTGAGAGAGCCGCCTGAATACAAGAACGACATAGCTACGAGAACTAGAGAATCCACCAACCAGCGACCTTTGGAGAACAAGAAGTAGAACACCCCCAGGGGAGCTTCAGGAAGGTCTGGAGAGGAAGCTAGCAGATGTTGCCATGTTTGCCATGTGCCCTTCCAGCTGAGAGAGAAACCCTGAACTTCACTGGCCTTCTTGAACCAAGGTATCTTTCCCTGATGCCTTAGATTGGACATTTTTACAACCTTGCTTTAACTGGGACATTTTCATGAGCTTAGAACTATAAACTTGCAGCTTAAAGTTCCCTTTTTAAAAGTTTTTCCATTTCTGGTATATTGCATTCCAGCAGCTAGCAAACTAGAACAGCAGGTGAACTCACCATCCTTCTCTGCTATATGGAACTTGACTCCTAAGGGTGTGGCTCTCCCTGGAACCTGACTCCCGGAGATGAGCCTGGACCCGGTATCATGGTAATGAGAAAGCCTTCTTGACCAAAAGGAGGAAGAGTAAAATGAGATAAAATGAAATAAAAATAAAAATCTCTCAGTGGCTGAGAGATTTCAAACAGAGTTGGGAGGTTACCCTGGAGGTTATTCTTATGCATTATATAGATACCCGTTTTTAGTTCATGGTGTATAGGCATGGCTAGAGGGAAGTGCCTGAAACTGCTGAGCTATGTTCCAGTAGCCTTAATTCTTGAAGAAGACTGTATAACTATACAGCTTTCACAGTATAAATGAATGACTGTGAAAACCTTGTGTCTGGTGCTCCTTTTATCCAGGATATAGACAGATGAGTAAAAAATAAAAAATAAGGAAAAATAAATAAATAAATAATAGGGTGAGAATAAAAGGGGTAAAAAAATTGGGTAGATTGAAATACTAGTGGTCAGTAAGAGGATGGGATAAGGGTATGAGATGTATGAGTTCTCTTTTTTCTTTTTATTTTTTTCTCAAGTGATGCAAATGTTCTAAAAATGATCATGGTGAAGAATACACGACTATGTAATGCTACTGTGAGCCATTATATAATATGGTTGGGCTATAGGTATGTGGTTATTTCTCAATAAAAGTATTTTTTTTAATGAAGCAATACATTTAAAGTACATAAAAGTTTTTGGCTCATAATAAATTATGAGCGTTTTTTTTTTCATCCTTTGTCCTTAGCACCCAGAGGGTGCATGCACTTTGAAGGCTCTGGTGACTTTAGCTCTGATAAATTTTCATCTATTATTTCTGTAATTATTTTTTCCCTTCTGCTGTCTCTGTCCTTTTATTCTGGACTCCTGTTAGCAAAATGTTGGAATGTGTGGGATAATTCTCTATTATCTTTTAAATTTTCTTTTATAATTTTCATTTCTTTGAAGTTTTGTTATGCACTTTGGATGAGTTCTTTGACCTTTCTCTTCTAGCCCTCTTTTTTGAGCACTTTTTTTAATTCTTTTTTTTACCTGATTGACCTCTATTTCCTCTAAGGTTATTTCTAATTGTCTAACTCCAACTCTCCCTTTGTTTTTTATTTTTCTTCAAATATGGTAGGCCTACTTGCTCTCTATAATATTTATTAATGGAGAATTTAACTGCTTAATATGGATGGCTGACTTGGATTTCTTTGGTATGCCAGGTGAAACCGTTGTGTACCCAGAAAAGCCATGTTCTTTAATTCCCATTCAATATTGTTGTGTAGGGTCTTTTTTATTAAGTTTTTTCTTTGGAGATATGACTCACCCAATTGTGGGTAGGACCTTTTGGCTATGGTGTTTTAGTTTGCAAACTAAATATTCCAGAACTGGAACAGCTTTTTAAAAGGGGGGATTTAATAAGTTGCAAATTTACAGGTCTAAGGCCATGATAATGTCAAAATTAAGACATCCAGAAAAAAGATACCTTAACGCCAAACAAAGGGCCAATGAAGTTCAGGGTTTCTCTCTCAGTTGGGAGAGCACGTGGCAACATCTGCTAGTTTTCTCTTCTCATTTCATAAGGCTTCACTGGGGGTGTTTTCCTTCTCCAAATGTCTCTGGCTACGTGGGCTCTGTTGATTCTGGTGGAGCTCTAATTTTTTCCAAATGGTTCCCTTTAAAGGGCTCCTCAAAGCAACCCCACCTTGAATGGGTGGAGACACATCTCCATGGAGACCATCTAATCAAAAGTTACCACCCACAATGGGTGGATCAATATTCTCATGGGAACAGTCAAAAAGATTCCACCCAGCAGTGTTGAATGAGGATTAAAGGACATGGCTTTTCCGGGGTACATAATAGCTTCAAACCAGCACAGGTGGTTTTTATGGAGCTTTATCTCCACCCATTCAAAGTGGATCTCTTCCTAGAGTCCTTTAAGAAGGAATCACTTTAGGGAAAGCTTCAAAGTTGACACAGGCAGAGACCTTTCAAGATGCAGAAACAGAATGCTCCCTGGAAAGCCATTTAAAACGCGAAGTCAGGAGAGAAAGTTAACAGACATCCCCATGTGCATTCCCAGCTGAAAAAGAAACGCTGAACATCATTGGCCTTTTCTTGAGTCAAGATATCTTCTCTGGATGCCTTAGTTTGGACATTTCTGTGAATTTAAACTGTAAACTTGTAACTTAATAAATTCCCTTTATAAAAGCCAATCCATTTCTGGTATATTGCATTTCATACTAAAATTATGAATTATTGCATTAACATACTCAAATTCTTGGTACGTGGTGAAATTTTATTTCCCCTAAATGCCACTGCTGATTTACATTTCTTAGTTATCTATCAGGTTTGTGACAACCTGCAGACTTCACTTTAAGTGTGTATAGGTGGGAAGCAAGGAGGAAAGATGCCTCTCCTTTAGCCCAGTACTTTGGAATAAACAGAATTTTATTTCAGTACACAAATGCTCCTGCTAGGAACCCTAGCTTTACCTAGGAAGAATGTTCAGTTTTTTTTAGAGAACAGTCCTCTGGTTTTATCCTGAGGATAGCACCATACCACATAGTAAATAAGTCCCTCATTTAGTTAACTGGTTTTCTGCCCCACCATTGACTCCCAACTCCCAGTGTGGAGTCTCTCATGGCTATGTCATGAACCTGAATAGCTTCTGCCTCTGCTGTAGCCTTGTCTTTTGGCTGACCTGGGCTACTGCTCTGAATTGGGAGTGTTTAGACCTGTAATAGTAAATTTTATGTTTATTTAGAAAAAAAAAATATATATATATATACCTGCTTATCATATTAAAAATGAATACATGAAGAGAAAGAGACTTTGAATAGCTAAAAATATTCTAAAAAAGAAGAACCAAGTGGGAGGATTAACAATTCCTGATTTTACAGCTTGTTATAAAGCCAGTCATCAAAACAGCATGGTAGTGGCCAAAAGATAAAAACATTGACCAATGGAATTGAATCGAGAGTGCAGAAATAGACCACCAAATACATAGTCAACTGATTTCTAATACGGCCCCCAAATATACTGAACTGGGATGAAACCGTCTTTTCAATAAATGGGCATGGGAGAACTGGATAGCAATAGCCAAAACAATGAAAGAGGACGCTTACTTTACACTCTATACAAAAACTAACTCACAGTGGATCAAAGACCTAAATATGAGTCAGTGCCATAACACCCCTAGAAGAAAATATAGGGAAATGTCTTCAAGACCTAGTAATAGGAGGTAGCTTCCTAAACTTTACACCCAAAGCACAAGCAACAAAAGAACAAATAGACAGATGAGAACTCTTCAAATACAAATGCTTCTATGCCTCAGAAGACTTTCTTAGAAGGGATGTGAGTGGTATGCACAGGATGGGGGTAGGGGTGGGGGTGCTTGGAGCATGGTGGGAGGCAGGTGATGGGGTTCAGGTTAGTTTTGAGTATGAAAATTAATATAGGGGAAGCACTCGGACAAGTACTTAGCACACAATAAATGCTCCATCAATTATTCTTGCTGTGATTGTCGTTAGCCAATAACAAGAGGGCTGCTGAGTGGGCAGATTTCCCCAATCAACACCAAGTTGGAAGAACTGGATTCTCAGCAGGTATTGCAGCTCTGCCTCCAGGATCAGGACCACCTACCTCAGTGTACAGAGGCCACTGCTTTTGATCAGAATGCTTTGGTAATGGATCAAAGAGCTGCAGCAGAGTAGAGGAAGAGATCAAAAGGAAGAGGAGCACAGAGTGTGTTCCAGCTGACTTTTAAGGAAGGTATCTAGAAGCTACCATGGGAGACTTGCACATATGTACCACTGACTAGAATTTAGCCATATGGTAACAGCAAGATGGATCTGTGCTTAGAAACCCTCTTTAGCTTCATGCAGGAGCTCTAGGAAAGACATGCCAAATATGCTGAGGAGATCCAGAAAGTCAATGAAATGTCTGCTATCCTGCACCGCATACAGATGGGCATTGACCAGACTGTGCCCCTGATGGAAAGGATCGACAGCATGCTTCCAGAAAGCAAGAGGCTGGAGCCTTCAGCATTAAACCAGACCAAGAGCTCGAGCTATAGAGCTGCTTCTCCCTCATGCCAGGCTGTGGTTCTGCGTGGAAAGTACCTGGCACCATCACCAACACCTAGAGGACGTTTGGAACCAAAGTCATAGATACAACCAGGGCTTGAAGCTTGTTGGTGGTTTTTGTATTCCCTGAAGTGAATGTGAAACAGGGCAGCTGGCATAGAAAGCTGAATTTCTACCCCTTTCCTAGATCCATTTACCCTGTGTGAAGTGAACCAAATTAATTCTCAGTGATAACCAAAGGCAGTATGTTTGAGTTTTTAAGACTTCTTTTCAGAACTCTGCATTGGTAATTACTTTCATTTATGTTTTTTTAAATTGAAAGTGTATAGTCTAGCCAGTTGAGTGAAAACATGGAGAGAAGGGGAGAATTAAGAAACTTTAGCATCGATGCCTTTGCAAACGTTTGCTCAATAGGCTCTTCTCCAGGTTATCGGTTATAAATATAAAGAACTAATTAATTAAAAAAAAGACTTTCTATATGTTAATGTTTTTGTTTGTTGTTAATTTTTTTAATTAATGAAGAAAAAAAGACTTTCTTAGAAAGATAAACAGGAACTCAATGGGAGAAAATATTTGGAAATCATATAGGATAAATGCTTGTTATCCTGTATACATAAAGAAATCATACAACTCAACAAAAAGAACAAACAACCCAATTATAAAATGGGCTGCAGTTATAAATAGACATTTTTCCGAAAAGTAAATACAAATGGCTAAAAAACACATGAAGAGATATTCATCTTCATTAGCTATAAAGGAAATGCAAATCAAGACTACAATGAGATACCACCTCACACCTATAAGATTGGCTGCTATTAAAAAACAGGAAACCACAAATGGTGAAGAGGATGTAGAGAAATTGGGACACTTATGCACTGCTGGTAGGAATGTATAATGCTGCAACCATTATGGAAGAAAGTTTGGTGGTTCCTTAGGAAACTAAGTATCAAGCTGCCTTATGACCAGGCAATACCACTATTAGGTATATACCCAGTACAGCTGAAAGCAGCGACAGGAACAGACATTTGCAAACCAATGCTTATAGCAGCATTATTCACAACCACCAAAAGATGGAAATCCAAGCGCCCATCAACAAATTTTGCATGAACAAAATGTGGTATGTACATACGATGGAATACTACGCAGCAGTGAGACGAAATGATGGTCCTATAGCATACTGACAGCATGGATGAATCTTGAGGACATAATGCCGAGTGAAATAAGCCAGACACAAAAGAATAGATACCATATGATTTCGCTTTTATGACTCTGGTAAAGGTAAACTCAGAGGCTTATAGTACAATGTATAGGGAACCTAAAGATTCACAGACACAGCAATACCACAGCAACAGCAGGGGTAAATAATGGAAGGAGGGACAAGAGTTAAGGGGAGGTCTAGATTTCCTATTTGGTGAAGGTGTGCTTATTGGTTATCTTTTTCTTGGGAACAATGAAATGATCTAAAATTGAGAGTGCTGATGGGCTGTGGACTTTAGGCATTATATATGATGCCTAATGAATGCAGGTGGCTGAAGGATGCATGGGGACTGAGAAGAAGACTGGCAAACCGGTATGTACAGATGTATACATATAATCAAATGTTGTGCTGCTACAAAAAGGAATGAAGTTGCAAGGCAGGCAACATTGTGAATGAAGCTGTGGGACATTGGTTGAGGCAAAATAAGCCAGAAACAAAAGAGCAATTATTGTATGGTCCCCTTTAGAAAATGCTTATAAGAAAACAGGGGCTGAGATTGTAAGCTTGTATAGCAGTCGCATTTAGTCCGGAGTGGTAATTATTATTTTGCGATTTTGAAAGACTGTTTTATATATGTATAACCTGATACTTGGACATAAGAAGGAAGGCAATCAGGTTGGGATTAAGGTAATTCAGAACACATGGGTAAGGAAGAAACTGTTGATATCTAGAACCTCACCTACTCTTTGAGAACAAAGGAAGAAAGGTTTATTTTGCCCAGAACCTAAATTTTTTGTAGCACATAATCTAACTCAACCTGTCTGGATAGATTACTTAAACAACTGAAACACAGAATAAGAATGAGGGCATTTAATCACGTATAGCCATACCTGGATACATCCCAGAATATATAAAGTAGATAACCAAAAAGTATTGGCAAGGTCACTTGAGGGATGGGAGAAAGAATATGGAACTATTAAATTTTACCCCAGGGGAACCCCCTGATACTGTATCAAACATTAGAGACACCCAAAACAATAGGCCAAGCCCTTGATCTTGAGGCTTGCCCTTGTAGAGCTTGTGTATGCAGCGGAGAAGGTTAGCCTACCTAAAGGTATGCCTAAGAGTTACTCCTGGAGGACCTCTTTTGTTGCTCAGTTGTGGCCTCACTCTCTCTAAGCTCGACTCTGCAAGTGAAATCACTGCCCTTCCCACTACCTGGGACATGACATCCAGGGGTGAAAGTCTTCCTGGGGGCATGGGAGATGACTCTTAGGGATGAGTCTGGCCCTGGCACTGTGGGATCAACAATTCCATCCTGACCAAAAGGGGGAAAAGAAGTATAACACATAAGATATCAGTGGTTGAGAGAGTTCCAATAGAGTTGAGAGGCTACTCTGGAGGTCACTTTTATGCAAGCTTCAGTTAGACATTGCTATCTATCACAACTTGCCAAACCCTAACCAAAACCATTCCAGACAATCCTAAAGAACACCTAGGGCAATATACAAGATTCTACAAATGCTCTATGCACTAGGGTAACTTTCCAGAAACCAATAACCTCCAGATAGGTCCCCTGGACCAGATAAGTCCTGAAACCTAAAGGGCCCAGTCTCTCCAGAACCTCAACTAGTTCCATCTCCATAGGCCATATTACAGCCTTTTTCAAAGAGAAAATGCTAGAATGACCATAACCCAAATATTCCTAAAGTGTGAGACAGAAAGATCAAAGGGGATGGTGGAGTTATACAGAAAAGGTAGGTGTCATGGTCAGACTCATGTGTCAACTTGGCCAGGTGGTGCCCGGTTGTCTGGTCAGGCAAGCGCTGGCCTGTGTGTTGCTATGAGGACTTTTAAAGGACTTATATCATGACCACACTGGCAGCAACAGCGAAGGGGCGTGCCTTCTACAATGAGTGATGCTTAATCTAATCAACAGAAGGCTTTTTTAAAGAGGACTCAGAAGAGACATTCTTCTTGCTTCAGCCAGCCTCTCCAGAGAGTTCGTTGAGGACCTTCATTGGAGCTGCCAGCTTGTAGCCTGCCCTACAGACCTTGGACTCTACATCTCCATAGTTAGGTGAGACACTAAAATTTTGTATTTACAGATATCTCTTGCTGATTCTGTTTCTCTAGAGAACCCTAGCTAATACACCTTGGTACTGGGAGTGGTTCTTAAACAGAATCTTACAAATAGGTATTTACCATTGGTTTTCTACTCTGACTGGACTCAAAGGCACTAAAGACTCTGTTTCCCATAATCAGAATGACACTGTCAATCCATGGGGTGAGCTGTCAAAAGAGATAGTCAAAATATCACCACTGGATTCTGCTGATGCTTCACTTATATGAAGCCAGGCTCTGGGAGATATTGTTCTTGACACCTTTACAGAGTTTTGTGGAATTAGGAGATATAGAGATGTTTAGCTGGTTGTTGTTAGATACACTGTAAACATTGATGAGGGAAAGGGATGAGCTGAAGGCTTCAAATGAGAAGCTTACACACTATATGACAGATGTAAGTTTCTATGAGTGCCCTGAAGGAAAATCTTATTTCCTGTAGCTGCAGACTTGAGATCTCTGAAAATCAGACTCAGAAACTTATTGTTAGAGTACCAACTCTACAATGTGAACTGAAATCTCAATCTTGCATGGTGTCTGCCATTGAAGTGAGGGCACTGTTTGGAAAGGAGTGAGACCCTGAAAAATGGGATGGCAACATATGGATTGATAATGATGTGGCTGGAGAGGTTGAAACCCTAGGTCATGTTGCATCTTTTCTAGATAACCCTGTAATAGCCTGCTCCGATGAGTTGGCCACCCAGAGTAATTAATCCTGTTTCACCAGATGAAACTGCAAATGAGTGCCCTGAAGCAATTGGTTTGGTACAGACTGCTAATTCTTTTCATGACATACCCCACCACCCCTCATTTCTTCCAGACCTATAACCAGATTAAAGTCCCAACAGGCCCCAAAAGATGAGGTACAAAGTGTCACCCATGAGGAGGCACATTGTACTCCAAAAGAACTGCGTAAGTTTTCTAATTTGCATAGTCAGAAATCAGAGCAATATGTGTGGCAATGGATTTTAAGGGTGTAGGATAATGGTGGGAGGAATATAAAGCTGGATCAGGCTGAATTTATTGATATGGACCCACTAAGCTGAGATTCTGCATTCAATATTATAGCTTGATGGGTTAGAAAAGCAATTAATGGCTTGTTTGGATGCTTGGCTGAAACATGGATCAAAAGGTGGCTGACATTATCTGAGGTTGAAATGCCAGAACTACCCTGGTATGACGTAGATGAGGGGAGCCAGCGGCTTAGAGAGATTGGAATATTAGAGTGGATTTATCATGGAAAGCCTGCTCTTACACCCCAGGAATGTCCGGAAGATGCACCTTTTATTAGAACAGTGCGAAATAAATTTGTGAGACTAGCTCCATCTTCCCTGAAGAGTTCTGTAGTCGTCCTTCTCTGTAGGTCAGATATTACTGTGGGAACTGTTGTCACTGAGCTAGAATCCTCACACAGAATGTGGATGAATGCATAATTGGAATAGACACACTGAACAACTGGCAGAATCCCCACATTGGCTCTCTGACTTGTGGGCTATTATGAGGGCTACTATGGTAGGAAAGGCTAAGTGGAAGCCACTAGAACTGCCCCTACCCAGCAAAATAGTAAATCAGAAGCAATACCAGATTCCTGGAGGAATTGCAGCGATTAGTGCCACTCTTAAGGACTTGAAGGATGCAGGGGTGCTGATTCCCACCACATCCCTATTCAACTCTCCTTTTTGGCCTGTGCAGAAAACAGATGAGTCTCATAGGATGGCGGGGATTATGATAAACTTAACCAGGTGTGATTCCAACTGCAGCTGCTGTTCCAGTTGTGGTATCACTGCTTAAGCAAATCAATACATTCCCTGGTACCAGGTATGAGCTACTGATGTGGCAATTTTTTTTTCTCAATAGCTATCAGTAAGGACCACCAGAGACAGTTTGCTTTCAGCTGGCAAGGTCAGAAATATACTTTCACTGTCCTACCTCAGGGGTATATCCACTCTCCAGTCCTGTGCTAGTTTGCTAGCTGCTAGAATGCAATATACCAGAAACAGAACGGCTTTTGAAAAGGGGAATTTAATAAGTTGCTAGTTTACAGTTCTGAGGCTGAGAAAATGTCCCAATTAGAACAAGTCTATAGAAATGTCCACTCAAAGGCATCCATCCAGGGAGATACCTTGGTTCAAGAAGGCCAATGACCCTGTCTACGTGGGACATGACTCCCAGGGATGTGGACTTTCCTGGCAACGTGGGACAGAAATCCGAGAATGAACTCGGACTCAGCATCAAGGGATTGAGAAAAACCCTAGAATGAGCTGAGACCCAGCATGAAGGGATTGAGACTCGACCAAAAGGGGAATGAGTGAAATGAGACAAAGTGTCAATGGCTGAGAGATTCCAACCAGAGTTGAGAGGTTATCCTGGAAGTTATTCTTATGCATTAAGTAGATACCACCTTGTTATCTAAGAGGAAATGGAGAGGCTGGAAGGAACTGCCTGAAAATGTAGAACTGTGTTCCAGTAGCCATGTTTCTTGATGATGATTGTATAATGGTGTAGCTTTCACAGTGTGACTATGTGATTGTGAAAACCTAGTGTCTGGTGCTCCTTTTATCTACCTTGTCAACAGAT
>PVIY010056055.1:0-13465 GCA_004026745.1 Myrmecophaga tridactyla | reverse complement strand
TAACTGGGAAGCAGCTCTAGTGTGGATACTACAGAAAACTGTTTTCTCTCAATATCTGAGACTTTTCACTTGTGCCATGCAGAAAAGAAAGATGATTTGAAGTTATTTTATATAGCAACATTTATCAAGTATGTGATATTAGTGGAGGCCAAGACACATGCGTATATGGAACAATATATGTGTGCCATTGGATAAAACAAAGAGTTTCTTAGATGTGAGGCAGTAATTTAAAAACACAAATAATAAAAATAAGTAAATTGCATTTTTTCAAACATTTTTAAAAAAGTTATTTGAAACTTTCATTTAAGAAAATGAATAATTTGACTTAATATGTACATATATAAGAAACTTCCTATATTTTCAATACTACTTACAAGGAAATAAAATATATATTTATGTACTCTAATAAAGAACTTTCATCAAAATATAGAAAGATAATTTAAAACTCATTTAATTCATATATGTGAATGTGGTTAAGAAGGGGTATTTTAGGGTCTAGATAAACTGCTGGATTAAATTTAAAAAATGAACCCTGTTGTAAATGATGTGAAATAGTTAATAGTACAATTTTATAAAAGTCTTTCATAAATTGAAAATAATAAACCACACTAATTCAAGATACTAGTGATAGAGTGATATATGGTTACTCAATATTTTATGTGTTCTATTCATGATTTTATTTAAGTCCACAACTTGTATAATAAAAATGTTGAAAAACTGGATATAATTAATATCTTCCTTCGGATTTCCCAGGAGAGTTGTCATGATGCTTGTCCCTTTTAATGTGCTTTATAATAAACCTTGTACCAAGAACTATATGCATATTCAGTAAGCTAGAAATCATAATATAACTATCATTTTAATATAATTTATCATGAAATGGCATTATTAATAACATTAAAAGAAACACATGGACTTGAAAATAATATTCACTATTCATATAAGGTATAATGGTCTTATATCTAGAATATATGAGAGACTTACAGTTTATTATTCACCAAAATAGGCAAAATATATGAATAAGCATTTGTCCAATAAAACGCCCACTAGTGAAATAAACAAAAATTCTTTAAGATTAATTGATAAATGGAAATTAAAGTCACAGTTACATACCACTGTTCTTCCTCTAGAATTTCTGTTATCTAACATTTAATCTCTAAATTGGTGAGTATGTTAAACTAGAACCTTCAGATCTTACAGACATTGTATGAATATATAATGATGAAGCAAAATGAAGGATGCTAAGCCTTTTTTCCAGCACAATCATATAACAAGCATTCACATTCTCACAAATATTGCCATTGCAACACTTGTCCTTCAGGTTTCTTATATCTGCTTGTTCTAGGTGTTGCCTTTGCTCCATAACAGCAACCACAGAATTTTCTGCATAAATTTAAACAAAACAAATAAGCTTCTCCCACTGCTACTGGAAACCATCCCTGGACTAACCCAGCAGCTCTGGGAGAGGAGCCTCAGCCTAGAATTTCCCAGGTGTTCCTATTTGGTGACTGAGAACGAACAGAGGTGAATTGACATGGAGTTTTTGATGAGCTGAGTATTCCTCATTGTTGTTTAAGGAGTGATTGACTGTTGAACACCTGATATTGAGTATCACAGAACAGAATTCTGTGTAAAACCCCAAAATTGTGGTGGCAGGTGCCCTTCTCCCAATGGTATTGCAGACTGTCGGAGAATCTTTCCTGTGTGTATGGAGGGGAGACTTCTGAAGTAGTAGCAATGGAAGGAAGCCCAACCAAGCATGAATTGTAGTTTTAATTAACATATTTGGACTGCTGAATACAAACTCTGAGCACATAAATCAAGAGTAATGAGGAAAGGAATTCTGAGGTCTCTCTTTGCTGTGAGGAGATGGGGTTGATGGGAAACCAATAAA
Organism: Myrmecophaga tridactyla; assembly: GCA_004026745.1. Classification (NCBI taxonomy): domain Eukaryota; kingdom Metazoa; phylum Chordata; class Mammalia; order Pilosa; family Myrmecophagidae; genus Myrmecophaga; species Myrmecophaga tridactyla. The sequence goes on along the minus strand of PVIY010056055.1, from coordinate 11,571 downwards.
AAGATGTTGGCTTTTTCAGTCAGCTGAGACCAGGACATAGAAAAGAGTTAAGAATATAGAACCAGGTAATAACTCTGGCTCTTAAATGATAAACCTTGGGACTGGTGACTTTCTCTGAAAAGAGATTTTTTTTTCTTTTTGTAAGCTATTCTAAGTAGCTTATTAGAGAGATCTTCAGGCACTATCAATTTTCAGTGCTCACAAAAGGAAGGGTGGAGTTAAGGTAGGTTTGAGAGACAAATTAAGAAGTCTAAATGAAAGAGATAATTCTTAAATGACATATCTTCCCCCAGAAAAAGGAAGTGAGTCTCAGATCAATTGGCTGAACTCATGCAGAGAATTCAGACCCCAAGAGCTGAAAAACAGAGATGGCTTAAGCATGCCTTCTAACTCAGCCTCTATCTTAACCATGCCTCAGCAAGGACAGGGTCTGCTGAGAATTAAATGTCATGCAACACTTCCCTCTTCTCAGGCTCCAATTGAAAAGATTGGCCCAAAAATAAGAGGGCTTGCATAAAGGTGGGACCCATCATTTCCTGATGTAAATCCCTGTCTTTGCAACTCTGGGAGAGCAACCCAAGACAAGGAATTCCCATGGGTTTCCATTCAGTGATCAGGACTGAATACAGATGAATGAACATAGAGTTTGGGCTGAGTTGGGTTTTCCTTAACACTATTTAAAAGAGGCATTTTATGGTGGATGAGAGACATTGAGTAAGTGAGTTGATATGAATGTAAGAAAGAGTAAGCATGTGACAGTTTTCCATAGGAGGTCCTCAAGCACGCAGGTGTACATTTGGTTGGAATTGGGTAAGAATTCATAGTGCTTAATTTGGACTGTGATGCACTTCTTGGAAACCTCTGGACTCACTTGCAGTAGCTATAATATGACCTGTGTCCTCCATGTATAGGAAAGTGCTAGAGTGTGTCTTATTTATAGTGATGTTGCTGCCATTACCACACACTACACACACCTGCGATAGCAAGAGAGAGAAGAGACAGAAATAGATAGACATATAGATAGAGAGAGAGAGAAAGAGAGATAGAGAGAGACGGGGGCATGACACAGGCTTAGTGTGTAGAGACATCTTGTCCACACACATACCTACTGTTTCCCTTCCTCCTGGGATCACATACATTCAGGCCTCTTGATATCAGGGAGGTCATTCAAACTGTTATAACAAATGGAAAGTGCAAAGTTATAAACTGAGCTTCTTGTAAACCTGGCCAAGTGCAATACACCCCATTTAGAATTTCAAATTATCTCTCATTATGCATCTACCTTTACTCACCAGTCTAGGCTGCTGATAAACTATTCAATGGATGTCAGCTTCCTAAGTAATAATATGAATTGAAAACTAGTCTTTACCAAGATTTCCATCAGAACACCTTAAAACTGGAAGTGAGCAAGCTATTCACTTTAAACGTGTTTTTATTCCACTAAGCTTTGGAGTTTGTTTTAACAGTCACATAACACTGATAGTTAGAGCTGGACACACTGAGCTGTGCAATTGGAAATCTGAAGCCATAGGCTGAAGGTTTCAGAAACAATCTGAAAACCAATCTGAAGGAAAACCTTCAAAAGCCTTGAAGTCCATATGCACCATCAAAACTGTGAAATGTGGAGACAAGATACTTAGGAATTGGTAAATCTGTCATCTTTTGGGGATTTAGCTAAGTTTGAATCAGTTATTGATTATTTCTTTCCTATGACAGTGTCTCACAGAAGAATTTTTTTTTATTTTATTGCTGTTAATATGTCTGGATTAGACAGCTATGTTTTTTAAAACAGGCAGGGTGTATTGAAAAGTTAGGCTTGTGAACATGAAAATTAAATATTCTTGAAGACAGAGAAAATGAAAATTTTAGAACACATCTAAAGATGCTCCATTGGGAACGAGCAAGGAAGAACGTGTGGAGGTCTGACTGTACACATGAGGCCAGTGGCTCTTGTTCAAGAGAAGAGGGGTTGTGTGGGACATAAGGCACGTGGGGGACTCCTGGAGGAGAAGCCAAGTTTTGTCTCCTGACCTTGTGGGAGATACAGATTAGAATAAATTATAGTGTTTCACTAATGGTGTTATTTGAAGTTAGATTCAGAAAAGTTACGCTGCATATTGTAATTTGTAAGGAAAGCACTAAAACACTTAAAACAGTACAATATGGTATACACCCAGAGAAAAGAAAGATAAATGAATGACCTAGGAATGTGATGCTGCCCCTGCCTCATGCAGAGACTTGCTCCAAGCCCATCAGCCTGGTCCACTCCTTAATCAGCCCTGCAAGCTTGAATAGCAAATATTTCACTTGTTCTGTAAAGTCAAATATGTGAGGACATCGCACAGGTTGAGAGAAGAGGGGCTTCCTTGTGGAATCTTTTGCTAGGCCAGGAAAGGAAGCCCCAGACCCTGACAGGAGGCCCCTGGCCAGCCTAGCCCTGCTATTGCCCTGGGACTCACCCTGTGTTCAGAGGTTCCAGAGTGCCCCCTACAGGCCAGCCACCCTCTGCTTCCCTCCAGGGCTGACACAGCAGCATATGTCGAGTGTCCTGGGAATAGAGGTTGTTCAAGGAAGAGAACGTCAGAGAGTTACAAAGCATATCTCAATTTGTTTATTCATATTTTATTTGACATATGGCATTGATATTCATGTAGGAATTGGAAATAATTAAAAATTATGCCATGCTTTTTAAATCTTTTTTTATTGTATTGTATAACATATATACAAAGCAAAGAAATTAAAAAGCAATAGTTTTCAAAGCACTTTTCAGCAAGTAGTTACAGGACAGATCCCAGAGTTTGTTATGGGCTACCATATGATCCTCCCATATATTTCCTTCTATCTGCTCCAAAATACAGGAGGCTAGAGGGCTTAAATACTTTAACATCACAATCAACTTTTTTCCTTCTTTTTTTGTGAAAAATAATGTATATACAAAAAATCTATAAATTTCCAAGCACAGCACCACAATTAGCTGTAGAATAGATTTCAGACTTTGACATGGGTTACAATTTCACAATTTTAGGTTTTTACTTCTAGCTGTTTTAAAATACTGGAGACTAAAAGTGATATCAGTTTAATGATTCAGCATTCATATTCATTTGTTAAGTTCTATCATCTATGTATAATTCCAGCATCACCTTTGATCTTTCCATATCTCTCATTGGGGTTGTTTGGGCTATGGCAATTCTAAATTTTTGATATCAGAACAGTCTGTCACTTAAATGGGGTAGGGAGATGGAACTATCTGATGTTTTGGAGAGGCTGGGCTAATTTTCAGGACTTATCTGGACCTGGAACCCTCTGGAGGTTGTAGGATTCTGGCAAGTTACTGTAGTGCCTGGAACCCTTGTGGAATCTTATATAGTGCCCTAGGTGTTCTTTGGGGTTGTACACCATGCCTTTAAAAGCCCAATTTCTTCCCAAGCACTGCTTAGAGAGTTTTGAATTCTTTGTATTAATGAGTGTCTGGGCTGGACCCTGGGTGGGGGTAGAGAAGAGATGCATTGAAGAACTCACGGATACATCTTTGACAAATGTTGCAGTCTCTAGTGCTTTTATTTTATTTCATTTATGAGTCATTTTTACTGTGAATAAGCACAAATTTCGTAATTAAAGCCCAAATAAAAATAATTGTACATCTCATATTGTTGCCTCACCAACTAAGGATCAGGTTAGAGAGTATGAACTCACCATATTTGTTATGTGATCAGTAACTATTATTACTGAAGTGCCAGTTTGCAATTTTCTGCTTTTAAGCTGTATTCAAGTTATGATAAGTTGGAAAGACATATTTAGAGATGAGTAGATCAAAACCAGTTAATGTGCAGCTGATGGAATTGAAAGTAAGAAGTTTTGACCAATGCCATGCACAGGTGTGTCATTTCAGGGCAGGGCCAGGACAGCTAGTGCTTCAGCAATGAAGCTGTGAGAGGTGAGGGAAACCACAGGTCCTATGTGGTTCCCACCAGAGATTATCAAAAAGCACTGACAACTTAGTAGGATTTCACACTTGAAGTTACAACTGAGGTATGATATCAACAAAGTGGAGAAGGTGGCATCAAGCACCTTCCCTCTGCTGGTAAACAACAATGATAGGGAATATAAACATATTTGTACATAAACACATATACCTATATATATGCATATCCTTGGGAGTGAGGGCAAAATGTCCATATTCCTAGAGTCAGTATGGACCCTTGGTTCCTTCTAACTCCTCATTCAAAAATTTTCCTGAGTGAAAGTAAAGGAACAAGGGATTAGTGAGGGGGCCTCAGGAGAGGGCTATGTGCTCCCTGGCCTCGGCCTGCATCCTTCTCCCAGGTGCCCTAATAAAAGGGCCTCCCCTCATCTGCTTTCATTTTACATGCAGAGTCACCTCCCAAATGCTAGTCACCACTTGGGAAAACAGATGAACACAAAGCACATATTTATTTAAATTCAGATTCCTCCTCAGTCTGGATAATATTCCCAGGGCACCACAGACATCATTAACAAAAACAGGAAACCCTTGTGAGTCTTCTTTCTGGTGGCAACTCCCAGATGTTAATGTCTCAGGAATTCAGATATGTAGTTAATGGGGTGATGGAAATGAGAACATGACTCCCTGTGGTTCTCCTTATTTACCAGGTATTCTGTCTGACATGCAGTTGCAGGAGTCAGGACCTGGTCTTGTGAAGCTATCACAGACCCTGTCCCTCACCTGCACTCTTTCTGGATTCTCTTTAACTGACTATTGTGTGAGCTGGATCTGCCAGGCTCCAGGGAAAGGGCTGGAGTGGGTTGGCACCATGGGTTATGATGGAGATACATACAAGAACTCGGCTGTTCAGTCTCAAGTCAGCAACTCCAGAGACACCTCCAAGAATGATGCTTATTTAAACCTGAACTGTCTGAGCACTGAGGACATGGGTACCTATTACTGTGGGATAGACACAGTGATGGGAAGTCAGTCTGAGTCCAGATACAAACCTCCCCTGCTGGAAACCGGAGGAGGCTGGGGTGCAGGAGGTGACCACAGAAGGTGGGCAGGGACCATCGTGGCTTTGCCTGGGTTCCCCTCATCTTGCTTCACAATAAGTAACCCCCAGAACAGCTATTATGTCTCGCATAAGCAGTGCCATGATATATAAAACATTCAAACTCAGAAAAGGTTTGTTTTATTTTTCTTATGTAACCAAGTGCATGTTTTGATACATACATACATTTTAAATAGAATTTTATGCAAATTTTGGGAATTGTCTATATTCTGAATGTACCTGAAAATATGAACAAAACTTACATTTACCATCTTTGTGAAATTGTTTGTTTCAACTTAACTCACATTTCTGAAAATGTTCAGGCCAGCAATTCCCCACCCAATATCATATAGAGCCCCATATCCTCAGGGGAATGTGGAGGTAGGAAAGCCTGGGTATCCCAAGGAGCAGCTTCCCAGTGACTCCATTTGATCCGTCCTCTCATGTGGCATGAGACACCAGTTCCCTGCACTATATTAAGACCTTACCTGATCCATTGCATAAAATGCCATCGTTGTATCACAGTACACACACAGTTTTTGATTTATATTAATTGATTTATAATCTAAAAATATCATTGTCACAATTTATCATTGTAATCTAAAGATAATTCCTGACTCCATTTTTCTTTAATAAATATCTCAATTTTTATGCCTGTACCAATCAATAACTTGTCACATATTCATTTTTCCCTAAAATCATCAAAGTATTTTCCATAAATAGAATTTTTAACTCTCTGTAATAGTTTTCTTTGAAGCAGGTAATGTCACCTGAAGCAACTTGAGACACTGTTTATGGTCACTGCATGGCCACAGGCTTCTGAAGGCAGATCTTCCCTGAGGTCCTCATAGGGAGGGCAGGTCTACCCTGTGCTTCCTGGACAGACACACTTGCCTCTAATGTCCTCCTCCCTGCATCTGGGTTTGGGAGGCAGTTTTCCCGTAATGGTGACTTGTCTTTAAGGAATGAGAATCCCTATTCCCTACTGTGCTGGCCCAAGTTCACCTATTGGACCTGCTTCAAGGGCAGTGGGACCCTTTCAAAACGTGACCTTCACCTGGGGCACACTTGGCTCCTTGCAAGTTATACTGGGAATTCAAGATTCGTAGATATGAGCAGGATGGATGGTGGTGGAAGAACTACCCACGTACTCCCGTCCTTCCTTATGAGGCAATGCATGGTGTACCATGTGTTTTTCCTTTTTTAGCATGGGCAGGAACTGATAATTGAACTCAGGTCTCCAGAATTCCAGACAAGAACTCTGCCTGTCCAGCCACCATGGCATGCCCCCTACCATGTATTTTTGCACTATACCTAGGGTTGTGCATTTTTGCAAGATCTTTCCTCCCAAGATGGATTGGATCTACACTATTGTCATTAGCTGCCTGTTGCAGAGAACTTCTGCAGTTTATGGATGTAATTCTTCAGTGAAGAGAGGTGAGGTGGTTTTGGGCAAACATTCCATGAATGACTCTGTCTTCTACTTTCAATTGGATCTCACCACTGCCCATAAGATGTTGGCTTTGTTTGCTTTCCCCTGCAGACTGCATTCTCTTGTGGTGAATCTAGCAAGTTGGTATGAATGAATTTATACAATTCTTGCTCTTCTCTCCCAGCAGCACAGAGTGATGAACATTTTGTTCTGTATTGTTGAGGTTTTCTTTTGGGAACTATATATTAAGGAGGAAAATCTAAAAATTGACTAGATATGGCCTATGTGATATTCTCTCTTGCAACTTTACCAAACTGAGCATATAGAAATTTATTATTCATGACTATTTGCACTTCTTACTACCTTATTTGGGATCATGTTATAACTGTACCAATTAGGCTTTACTTTTGGCCCTATCTTTTTAATAGCAACTGTTTGTCCAGATTTTTGGATTTTTATTTGCTCTGCACCTTTATGTATGTAATATATTGGATGCCTTTTGTCAATTAGCAGTTTTTCCAGATCTCTTGTATTTGATGTTCATGTAAAGAAGGAAAATGACTTTTTTCACATACTACATGTCTTAGATGAGTTGCAGATGGCATTGGAATGCCCATAAATCAGAAACTACAAAAATACTCATCAATAAGTTAAAATATAAGCAAGTTTTGGCAAATGGACACATTCAAATGCTAGTTCAAGTTCATACCAATAGACCTGTTTTTTTTTTTTTTTTTGGATTTGTGAAAGCTCTTGGAATGCAGTGTTTGAGAAATTGATTGGCATTTAAAAAGGGGATTTATTTTAATGTCCAATTTATACATCTTTGAAACAAAGCAATTAGCTTTCATCCAGGTTCCTCAGTCAAGTGGGAAGATATAGTTGATCTCTGTAAGATTTCTCTCCGGGCACCTGGTTTCAGATGATTTTCCCTGGAAAATTTCCTCTCTGCATCTCCCAACTCCTGGCACCATGTCACCTCTGAGCTCATTCTTTCTCTTCTGACTTCTCATTATAAGCCTCCAGCTGATTTAATCAAATGTCACTCATTAAGGAAGGTAACTGCAGATATAATGAAACATAGATGAAATTTATATTCTGATGATCTCAGTCCAAATCAACAGAACAACTGGCCACCATCACCTGGCTAAGCTGCCACCTGATTTGAACTATCACAGTGGCCAACCTTCAGCCTGGTGACTAAGCTCATCCCCCAAATCACGTCTAAACAGGAAACAATAACAAACATTTTTTTCACTATCATTGCTCATCTGTCCTTTGTACAACACACTCATGTTTCCAAATGAAAAATACAATGATTAGATCACCATATCACAAAATCAATAAGCCATTTCAGTAGCAATAGAAATATAATAAAAACTCAGAAATAGTACATCTCACACAGGACAATTACAGGAAGAGTCTGTCCTAAGGCAAAATTTTCCTCTGGCTCTGGACTTGGGAACTTACAGCAAGCTATCTGCTTCCAATATGCAAAGAAGGAACTGTCACAGGATGCACTATCTCATTGCTGTAGAGGGAAATTGGAAGGATAACAGGAGTCACTAGACCTAGACAATTCTGGAAACTTGCAAAGGAAACACTGTTTGATTTCAAACTCTTAGATTCATTAGTCTTCAGGGCTTTAGAAAGAGGAAGACCCATGCAAAAGGTCCTATGCAGCAGCTGTGTTATCCCCAAGCACAGGGATGAGGAATGCAGGATTGGGGAAAACTGGGGAGACTACCATTTTCTGGGCACCACCCTCCTTATGCATCTGAGTGCCACAGGGAATGGCTGGCATCTCTAGCACATGCTCAACCCCTTCAGATAACTGAGTAGCAGCCAGTTTCTCCGTGGGACTCATAAAATATGCCCCACCCTCTCTGACGCCTGTGGCAAAAGAACTCTCCTTGAACATGGAGGCAGAAGGCCAACTCTTTGACTTTCAATAAACTCACACCCTGGTTTCTGACTTCAGACCCTAGCTTCCATTTTTTCTGCCTTTTCAACTTCTCCAGGCAGTGTTCCCATTCCTAAATTCTTGCAAAAAAATTGTGGTCTTGCTATGTAGCAAAAGAGGTCAAAGCTATGTGATAATGGGAGCTTCCTCAATTCCTTTCTGGATAACTCTCCAATACTGGGTTGTCCTGTAATGACAGACTGGTTAATATTTGGTTCATTCCTCATGTGGTGCTTTATTCTCTGGGGTCTGACTCTCAGGAAGCCCAGAATTTTTCATAACATGAATTTCTCATTTCTTTGTATTCAAAAGTTCAGTCCTCAGCTTATCCATTTCTTGTTGCTTTCAAGATATGTTAACTTAGACATATTTAAAAATGAGTGATCAAAAACAGTCAATGTTCACGTGAAGGAATCAAGGTAAGTGGTTTTGACTTGCCCCATGCACAGATGGGATGTGTCTGGGCAGGGTCAGGACAACTAGTGCTTTTGCCATGATGGTTGTGAGAGGTGAGGGAACACCCATGTCCTTTCTGGCTCCCATGGGGTATTATCAAAAAACACTGACAACTTACTGAAATTCAGACATGAAGTTACAGCTGAGGAATGAAATCAATACAGTGGAGAATGTGGCATGAAGCAACCTTCCCTCGACTGATAACTTTAATTGATAGGGAATATAACCATATTTCATATTATATATTCTATATATATTCACATAAATACATACACAAATATATGTATGTATGTATTGGTGTGTATATGTATATCCCTGGGATTTGGGTCCCTATGACCATATTTCCAGAACAATTGTGACCCTTGGTCACATCTAACTACACAGTCAACACTTTTCCTGCATTAAAGTGCCAGAACAAGGGTTTAGTGCAGAGACCCTAAGTAGAGGCCTGTGTTCTCCGAGGCCTCAGCCTGCATCCTCCTCCCAGGGTGCCCTAATAAAAGGACTGCCCCTCATCTACTTTCACTTTACATACAGGGTCACCTCCCAACTGCAAATTGGCACTTGAGAAAACAGATGGTCACAAAGCCCACATTTAGTTAAATTCAGGTTCCTCCTCAGTCTGGATAATATATCCAGGCATCACGGACATCATCAAAATGAACATGGAACAATTAGGGTTCTTCCTCTTTCTGTTGGCAGCTCCTAGATGTGAGTGGCTCACGGACTCAGATATGAAGGTAATGGGATGATGGAGATGAGAACATGACTCACTGTGGTTCTCTTTGTTCCCAGGTGTCCTGTCTGAGGTGCAGTTGCAGGAGTCAGGACCTGGGCTGGTGAAGCCATCGCAGACCCTGTCCCTCACCTGCATTGCTTCTGGATTCTCTTTAACTGACTATGATGTGAGCTGGATCCGTCAGACTCCAGGAGAAGGGCTGGAGTGGGTTGGTCTCATGGGTTATGATGGAAATACATACAAGAACCAGCTCTTCAGTCCTGACTCAGCATCTCCAGGGATACCTCCAAGAATTAACTTTATCTGAATCTGAACAGCGTGAGCCCCAAGGGCGCGGGGACCTATTACTGTGTGCGACACATGGGGAAGTCAGCGTGAGCCCAGACACAAACCCCTCCAGGAAGTAAGAGGCTGGGCTGTAGGAGGTGCTTGTGGCCAGCAGAGGGCGAGCAGCCAAGCCATGGCTTTTCCTGGATTTCCCTCTTCTTGCTTCACAATAAGTAACTCCCAGAACAGCTATTACATCTTTTATAAGCAGTGCTATGATTTATATGACATTCAAACTCAGAAAAGTTTTTCTATGTTGCCAAAGGCATCTTTTAATACATACATACATATGTAATACAACTTTCTGTAAATTTTGGCAATTGTCCAATCTTCAGAATGTGCCTGGAAATGTGAAGTAAATTTGCATGTGCACACCCTTAGAAATTGTTTGTTTTGATTTAAATCACATTTCCCAAAATGTTCAGGCCAATAATCCCCCACCCACCATCATACAGTGTAGCAAGCCGACTTTAAAGCAGGCAGGTGTCTCCTCCCTTCTTCTTCTGGTTCAGCTGCCTTCTCTGTGGAAAATCCCCAACCCGCACTCATGACCTTCAGGAATGGGTGAAACTGCAGGCAGGTGAGATAAGACACCTGGGATGGGGACCCACCCCTAACAGCTTATCTGCTTCTGCAACCCGCTTCGGGTCTTATACTAACCAATCATTTTTCCTTTAATATTTTGCTGGTCACCATATTAAGCTTACCTTATTTCTAGCGTGTAATACAGTCTATAAAAGTAAAGTTGCCTTTTGTTAGGGGCTCAGACTTTCAGAGGCTACTTGGCTGAGCCCTATGTCCATAGAAAATAAAAGCTACTTCCTGAAAATTTGGAGCCCCAGCCTGGTTTATTCTATTTCTATCTAAATTCCAGGACGCTTAAAGCCTTGTCCCTTTTTCCACACAATAATAGAGCCTCATATCCTCCAGAGAATGAGGAGAATGTGGGAAAGCTTGGCTTTCACAAGGAGCATGTTTTAATACATACGTACTTAAACATCTAATAAAATTTTATGTAAATTGTGGGAGTTGTCTCATTTCTGAATGTGCCTGAAAATGTGAAAAAAAACCTTGCATTTACCTTCCGCATGAAGTTGTTTCTTTCAGCTTAACTCACGTTTTTTAAAACATTCACCAAATAATCCCCCACCCACCATCATATAGAGCCCCAGAAGCTCAGAAAAAGTGGAGAAGGTGGGAAAGCCTGGCTTTCCCAAAGAGCAGCGTCAAGTGAGTCCATTTCATCTTCCCTCTCATGTGGCATCAAAGCCCAGGTCCCTGCACTCATATTAATATCCTTACATATCATAAGTCCTTACATAAAATTCCATCATTGCATCACACCCACACACATACAGGCTCAGGACATATTTTATTTAATTTATAATCTAATAATATCAGGTTCAGAATTGATAATTAACTTTCTAATCTAAAAGTATCTGGTTCACAATTAAGAAATACCTTTAATTTTTATGCCTATAACAATCAATAGCTTGTAATGCATTCATTTTACCTAAAATCATCAAATTCTTTTCTATAAATATAATATTAAACTCTCTGTAATCGTTTTCTTTGAAGCAGGTAATGTCACCTGAAGGAACTTGACACATTGTTTATGGTCCTTGCACAGCCACAG
>PVIY010056053.1:0-13466 GCA_004026745.1 Myrmecophaga tridactyla | reverse complement strand
CTATTTGACTCACTTGCCAAAAGAAAGACGCAAAAAGCCACGCTCGCCTTAAGTCACATTCTAAATTGGCTCCCTGGAGCCCTTCCTACCTTGTTCAGTCAAGACTGCCTGTGCTGCCGCAGTGTTTAGCATAAGCTCTGTAACCTGAACAGGACTTGTGTTGTATCGCGAATTGTTTTCCCAAAGTATGTTCCCATCAGGGCCATAATTATATGCAAACTACTTGACTTAGAACGATGTACAAACACATTTTAAACGCTCACTAAGATGATTCCACTACCTAAATGCAAGAAAAGGTGAAGACACCTGAATCCTTTTTTGGGGGACCCCATGGCCAGTGAGATGGGGGGACTTGGATGTATAGAAACAGACCATGCTCAGGAAGCCAAACCTCTGCGACACTTTCTACTGTCGAGACCAGGAATGTCCTCTTCATTCTGCAATTTACTTCAACGCTAAGTACTCTAATCACGGGAAGTACTTTTTGCTTTTTAAACAGCCTGCTTGTTTGTACAGGTCAAGAGCATAAATAAAGCAGTCAAGTTGGAAACTTGGAAAGCGTATGTGTAGGAGAAGGAAGTAGTTATAGATCGTCCATTTGTTCCGACACCAGGCAGTTCCCAGGAGGCAGCTCCGCCGCCTGAAAGCCAGAGCGCTGAAATTCCTGCACCTCCTGGGAGGGTCCGGGAGCACCCTGTCCTCTCGACCTGCTACACTTGGGGGAATCCCTCTCGGGGGAAGGGGAGCGAGTTGTTAGAATCCTGCAGGGGCTGTGCCGTAAGGTTTTAATACAAATTAATGATTTAGTTACGTGTCGAGTAGCAATAGGCTGAGAGGTGGCCAAATACCTCTGACGAGAGACACATGGCCAGGTTGAGCCTGGGTCCTCCTGGAACGGCGAGCATCCTGAAATGCTAACCATGAAATTTACTCATGTCGCTGCCAAAGTGGCTCCTGATGAACAAAATTAAGTGCCTACCAATTACAACAAAGGATCCAAACACCAGTAAATCATTTCTCAATTGCAGAGGACTTCAGGAAAGTGAGATGCCTCCAAGCTAACGTATTTAAATGGTTAATATCTTTACCCAAAAAAAAAAGAAGAAGAAGAAGAAAGAAGGGATGGAGGAAGGAAGGAAATGGACGGAGGAAGATAAGGAAAGAGGAAGGGAAAGAAGGAGGGAAGAAAGGAGAAGGAAGAAGGAAGAAAGGGGGGAGGGAGGGAGGAAAAAACACTATCCATTTTTTCCATAGGAGAAATCATACAGGTGTGCATTCTACCAAGAGAAGAGATCATAACCCATAAACCATATTTGTTTGCAGATCTCACACAACACTCATACACACACACACAACTGCTACCAAAACCAATGTAGGAAACAAGACTTACCAAACATACAAAAACTCACCCTCAATACCAAGGCCACTGGGGCAGAGAGAAGGAGCTAAAGGAGGAGTCTATTGCAGAAAAAAGTTCTGGGACAACGGCAAATACTGGTAATAACCTCCCGTATCTGGAGGAAGACAGGGACATAGGGGAGGTTTGGGCTACACTCACAGAGGACAGGACACGGTGGGCCGTGAACCACAGAGGGTGGGGCTGTGCCCGTCTCTCCCATCACACCTGGCGTAGGACACAAAGAGGGGCAAGGCTGGCGGCAGCTTCCACCGGGACAAGCCCCTAGACCACATTTTTATTTCCACCTTGTTTCTATTTTTCCTCTGTTCTGCATGTGCTAGAAGAGTCCCCACCCCCACCCCTTTCTCTTTATCAAACGTTCCTAATGTAGTGATAAAATGAGGAAGAATGAAAGATTATTATAAAACAGGACTTTTATGGCTAGCGTCTATGGAACAGTCACACGGTTACATATATTTTCTCTAAGTAATCAGGAATGTATTGGTATTTTGAAATTATGTATCTCTAATAACACAAAAGTACTTAAGAACAGAAATAGACAGTAATGGAAAATGCAGTCAACTGTTGACGACATATAGAATTCCTGAAAATAATTTGCAGAGAACAGCACAGCAGATGAGTCAAAATTTTCACAAAAATATTTCTTGCCTCCGATAGTCCAATGTAATTCATTTTCTATCTCTGTTCATTAATCATTGTTAAAATTAGTGATCCATTTCTTCCACTCTGCCATCTGCACTCAGCTTCGTAACAAACATGACACCTTCCTGCATAATAAAACCTGACAACTACTAGGATGCATTTCCAAATAGCTTTCTGCATATTTGCACCTCTATAACGGATTCCGTTGTCAGACAAAAGTGGATTATTTAACCAGAGTTCTTTCTTTATCAATTCTGAACACAGATGTGTTTGAGGGTGTGTATGTGCGTTAAAATACGATCAAGAAAAAATCCGTTGATTTTAATTAAAATGAATTTTTCCAGCCTTAAGTGGAAGGTATTTAAAAATCTAGGTTCTATCAGCCAATATCGCTCACCAGAGGCACAACCGGGAGTACGATGCTTGGTATATGGAGTTTACGTAAATAATTCGTGGCTTCATCTTATAAACTTTTCTAATAAAAATGATCTTGACATTCTAACCTTCTTAAAAAAAATTCCATTTTAATATCCTGCTCTATTTTGTTTTTCAGTCTTTGATCACAGAATTTCAAATAAATGTTTTTAAGGAAAGACAAAACAATCAAGGAGCAGGGAGATACAGATGAGAACACCAATGAATAATTAAACACATGCCAACCCTTCCCCTGGGGAAGCCACCACTGGGTCCAAACCACAGGAAAGAATTCTCAGTCGTCCTGGATGATGGGCCATGTGGTTGCCAATCAGGCTGACCGCCATGAGGAGCCACAAAGGGGGACCCCTCCGCGCCTTAAGACAGAGCAGGCTCTTACAATGAAGATCTATGGGTTTGAAGCAAAGGGCGCCCACGTGAGTGGCAGGGCAAACCTGGGCCCCCAGCCCCAGTGGACTGAGTGGCAGAAGACAAGGTGACACCAGATAGATGTGAGTTGAAAAAAGGCAACCATTATTGCTTCCCTATGTCTGCTCCTTTCCAGCGGTCTTTTCCCTCCTTGCCCCTTCCTCTGAAAATGGCAAGCCCTGTCAAGGGAGCTCACAAATCCTCAAGAAATACATTCCCAAGAAATTCAGCTGACTGCTGCGTGTATCCACGCAGCACCTGCCCAGCTCTGGACCAGGGAAGGCTGAGAGAGTGGCAAAGGGGCCTCCAACATCCATCTCACCCTCAAAGAGCTCTCCTCCACGGGGAGGGGGGCGGAGAGACAAAGAAGGTCCAGGTGTCGATAAACCAGGACAGAATGGAGAACAGCAAAAGGGGAAATCTAACCTGCAGGAGAGGATGCTGGAGAAGTCCTTGAAGGAAGTTTCAGAGCCAAGATGGAGATCAAGACATCAACAAGCAAAGTTAATGAGGAAGAAGATCCTGGTGGGGCAAGGGCTGGAGGCAGGATTGCACCCAAGCGTCTGAGAAATGAAGGGGCCAGAGTGAGGGCCTGCATAGGCTAAGAGAACCAGAGCCTCCGCTTCCTATGACCCACAGCTTTGGGTACAAGGCGGCCTACCCTGGAGGTACAAGCCAACAGTCCAGGCAAAGTCCAATATGGCAGCACAAAGAAGATACAACTATCATAAACTATACTTTCTTCAGAATTAAAGAAACGGCTGTTTAATGACTAGTGGTCAATGAATTCCTCTCCCCCCCACCCCGCCACACAAACACACACACACACACACACACGCACGCGCGCGCATGCATGCCTATTGACAGGGCAGAA
This sequence comes from Myrmecophaga tridactyla, assembly GCA_004026745.1. Taxonomy (NCBI): domain Eukaryota; kingdom Metazoa; phylum Chordata; class Mammalia; order Pilosa; family Myrmecophagidae; genus Myrmecophaga; species Myrmecophaga tridactyla. Next base: position 9,687 of record PVIY010056053.1, on the reverse strand, counting down.
CTTTCTGTTTAATCCCCCCCAGTTTATCTTTCTCTGTCCTCACAGCCTGCTGTGGAGCTTGGAGCAGATCCCCTAACTAAGCCTGATTAGAATGAGAACAGCCAAAAGACAAACTTTGCAAAAATCAAGGTTTAAAATAGAAATAGCAACTGACCCTCAGCTGCACTGCTGCCGGCTGGGACAGTGACAATAGCGACTCTTTTGTTAAACTTTCCTGCGAGACGTGCTCACCAGACTGGGGTGGGTGTCTGCCTGTCTCAAATATGAGAGAGTGGGAGAACGGTTTTAAAATAGCCGTGGTTCAAAAAAAATTAATCGCAAATTACCATTCACCCCTTAGCAGCCAAAACGTCTGTTGATTCATCTAACATCTACAAAATGCAAAGCTTCCCTATAAATATTTTTCAGGACTTTGAAACCTTCCATTTTGTCTCTGGCCCTGAACAATCAAACACATACACACACGCGCACGCGCACACACATACACACACACACACACCTACGGGGCGGGGATCAGAAAGGATGGGCACAGAGGGAGGGCATGAGCCCCCTCCCCCAGGCGCCGTGTCCCAGCAGCCCAGCTCCTGGGGCCCAGGGCTCCCTCTTCCCTTCACATGTCTGCATCCTGACACATTCAATTTCAGGTTATCAGCACATCTGAATTATAGAATACTGATGGGGATAGAGGGCAGGCCTCTCCGGGCTGATTAGCACCATTTAAGAAAGCTTTCGCCAGCCGGCTCCATTGGCTGGGAGCGCACCATGGTGGGTGGCCTTTCCTCCGTATTAGAAGTCAGCGCAGAGCTGTCTCGTTTGAATTAAATATGGACAAAAAAAAAAAAAAGATCTGATTATGCTTATTCATAGCTAGCCTTCAAGTCCACCAAGCTGCCAAACTTGGATGTGAAAACTTCAAGTTTCTTTCCTGTGTCTCTGGACTACGGGGCCTCTTATTTTTCTAGTACAGTCTTTCAGTGTCGTCTGAAGTGTATGTGTGTGTGTGTGTGTGTTTTTAGATTTCCGTCTAGCCCAGTCTCGGAGTTTCTTTCTACAACAATGCTTCCGTAAGGATTAGTGAGAGACAAACAGCAAAGGAAACATGGCTCCTGGATTGTATTCCACAAATATGTGAAAATGCACACACACATACACACACATACACACGTGTGCAAAAATGTGGTGCTACAGGAGACTTCTTGCAACCAAATGAGGAGCTGAAAATTTGACTAGCACGAATAAATTTTTAACACGGGCTGAGTGGGGCAGTGATTCAGAAAAGGCTTCAGCATAGGGAAGACGGGAGCCAGTGAGCTGAGGATAATACCCTCATTCATGGAAAGCATTTACCTTTATATCTTCACTTTCACAGATATGCACACACCCCATTATTTTTAATTCCCCTCCTTCCCCAGCACGGACAACTCCTTCCACACTGAGTTAATAAAAGGAGCAGGGGCATCTCTGGGAGATGCAAGGGGCCCCACGGCCACCTCTGCGGGCAATTGCTCCAAAGTGTGGGCTCTCCAGGGGCAGCTGGGCTCTGGCACAGACCAGACAGGGACCCAGTAAATATTCTGTGAAATAATCACAGAAGAGAACAGCTCTGGCACCCACGTAACTGGCCAAGCCATTGGTTTGATTCGTTCCAGTTTAACAGATATTCATTGAACTTTTACTGGGAGCCCCACGCTGTGCTAAATCCTGGGTTTTTACAAAGGGCATGCCAGATGCTGGCCCCCCAAACCTTCATCCCCATCTATCTGAGGGTCCATGTCCTTCTCCCTGCTTGGCCTGTCTACAGGGGATGGTGGGGTGTCGTTGCCCAGGCCCGTGGACTCACTGGACACCCCGGCATGTACACAGCATCCCCTCTAAACAGGCCTCTCTAAATACCCACAGCCCGGCAGAGTGCCCCTGGCACCCCTGCCTCCAATGACTCGCTCCCAGGTCTGGACTCTCCACCTGGGAGATAAATTCCATGGGGGTAGAAATCACATCCCATCCTCCTTGGAGCCCTCCTTAGAAAGTCCCAAATAAACCAACGCCAGCCAGCCACCTGGGCACGGAGAAGGAGGCTGCACGTGAGCAAGGCAGATTGGGGCCGCTCTCCCTGCCAGGGCCCATTTCCCCATCACATCCCCAACACCACAGGGAACTGATACCTTTGCTTTTCCATTCCTCACCATCTAACCAGCACCCCCGAGAGCAACGCCACACCCCACGCGTGTGAACAAGACACCCCAGCCCTCTCTCTGTTTCTCCCCAAGTCTGCACCTGCCACAGAGCTCACCTCCCCAGCACAGCAGCAGGGAGATGCCGGGGGCAGGGGGCACTGGCAAAGACGCTAAGACCAGAGGCCTAGGGGAACCCTGGGACTCATTCTCACAGACCCCCCAGCACAAAGAGCTGAGCACAGCCTGCAGTGAGGTGCTGGGAAAGCCCCATCTCAGCACAAGGCCTTTACTGTCACCCCATGTCAACATGAGGGTACCTGTATTTCTATCCCTCAGGGGAACTTGGGAATATTCAACAACAGCCTCTCCACCCACCCCTGAACCTCAGAGAATTCCTGTCCCAGGAAGCCACCCTGGAAGGTCAGGGAGGAGGGCTGCTGAGAAGACCAGCCAGGCTCAGCCCCTCTCACCTGGGTCCTTCTGTCGAAGGCGAGGGGCGCTGGGCTCCGCGTTCTTTATTTGTCTTTTAATGGGTTGGTGGAGTCTTTCTTTTATGAAACACCAGCACCGCCCCCTAAACCCAACACATGTTTCTGAAAGGGATGAACTCGATTTCTCATCGCAGGCTTTGAACCTGCAGCCCCCCCGCAGTGCCAGTAATTGCATCGCCAAGGAGGCACAGAAGTGTACCCACAAGCAGCATGCCACAGGGAGGGTGGGTGGGACCCAGATCGGTAACGCCTTTCCCAGGACCTGCCTCCCGAGTCCTCCGCGAGCCACGCCCAGCCAGGACCTGGCCAAGGAGGGTGCACCAGTACTCGCTGCCTTTGCTTACAGCCGTGAATCCAAGCCTCGACATCCACCAGCCACCGTCCCAATTTCTGCCACATTGCTGTGCCACCTGGACTGTTATTTACTTAATTCTTTCCTTTAAATTAACTTTAAAATCAACTCACTTTTTTTTAACTTAGCCTCACCTCAAGCAACAACATCTGCGAAATCACAGCTATGATGTGCTAGTTATATTTTTTCTAATAGGTCTTAAAATACCCAACTGTTAAAACTTAAGATCCATGCATTCTCCAAACTAGCATCATGAAGAGACTGTGTATGGCTCAGACGGCCGGGCACAGGGGGCGGGTCAGGAGTCCGAGGGTCTGGGTGACAGGGCCTCCCTTTCCCAAATACGCTCTGATTCTGGGAACAGGACCTGGCTAGTGAGTGCGAAACATAGGACCCGCCCCATATGTCCGTATTCGCTCCTACCCCTCCCGGAGTCTGAGGCTTGACATAGTCCCTTCCACTCGAGCTTTCCAAGTATGGTGGCTGGGGCTGGTGCCTCGAGCATAATTTCATAGCGGAGTGCCATTCCCCTGTCACTTTCCAACCTAGAGAAGGATTCTCAGTAGCCACACAGTCAGTGGCCAACGAGTTCCTTCCTGACTCCATCTTAAACTCACTGCTAAGAATTCATCTCACTGCTCAGAAAGCTGTACTTGAGAAAAGTAAGAGGCCAGCAGGGAAAGGGAGGGTGGTCTGGTGCTTCGACCACTAGCCCTTCCTTCCAGCAACTCACGATGATGATTGCAAAGCTGAGGCTCCTGTCCAAAAACAAAAACAAAAGCCAGCTGAGGCTCTGCAATGAGAAAGAGGAATCTTCTTACCCCACCCCCATCCCGCCCCCAGCGAAGGCTAAGCAGAAAGTGTGGATATTTCCTATTCATGAGCCACAGCCCGGCAGCTCTCCAAGCTGGACAAGGAAACACTGAGTACCTCACATGAGACAGGACACAAGAAGCAAAAAGCTGCCCATTACACTGACCTGTTGCAGTATGGGTGGATGGAACATTCCTGAATTCATATTTCAATGTATTTAAGACATCAGAGTCACCACTACACGTTTTAATATCCTAATGATCAAGTGAGAAACTTGAAAAAAATTCAATAAGTGAACTCTTAAGAGAAGCAAAAGAGAAAAGTGCCTAATGACCTTTCATCTGTCCTTCTGTATTTTAACCAAACAACTCAGTCAATGGCATGTTTTCTGGCATCTAAAGGCTTGTGGTGTGGCCTCTGTGAAAAGCAAGACAGCTCTAGGAGACAAGGGAAAGTTCCAGAGTGTACACAGAGCCACCAACTTTAGTCTTGGAAAAGCCAATTTCATTCTAGATGCTCTAAGGCAGTGGTTCTCAGCCTTTAGCCTGCATCAGAATCATCTCGAGGACTTGTTAAAGCTCAGATTGTTGGGGCCAGCCCGAGAATATCAGATTCAGTGTGCCTGGGTCCGGGCCCGAGAAGGTACATTCCCAACAGGGTCCCAGGTGATGCTCAGCACTGGCCCTGGGACCTCGCTGTGAGTATCCCTGCCCGAGGCCACCGCAGGAATCCACTGCTGCCTTTTTCTGCAAGGGAAGGACTGCAGCCCTGCTCTCCAATGCATCAATTTGGTCATTTGAAATTTTTGATCATCAGAAGAGCGTGTGGTCTTTTGTCATTAAAGTGTAATCACCCGGGCCACGGTGGCTCAGCAGGTAAGAACGCTTGCCTGCCATGCCCGAGGACCCGGGTTTGATTCCTGGTGCCTGCCCATGTTAAAAAAAAAAGTGTAATCACCCATATATGGAGGCTTCAGAATATAAATGATGCAGAAAAGGCAAAGGTGTTGATCACCTCCTCTGTGCAAAATCAACCCCCACCACACCATCACACACACACAAAAAATTGAGTACCCATGAGATTCTCTCCTATTTACCCTCAGAAATATCATAGATTTCTGATAATTTGCTTGTCTTCACCTATCAGTTGATTCCAGAATTTTTGATGATATATTTGTTCAAATGCAATAATGAATAAATACTGAAAAAGTAAATTTTGAAATTACTACATATGACGGATGTGCTAAAAAAAAGCCATATTAAATTATGTATTTGTAAACCGTTCATCTTATCCAATGGCATTGACTAGGTAAGATGATCAAGAGGCTCACGCATACTGAGTGTTAACCAGTAATTCATTGACGGCACATCTAACTCACCTCCCCTTCCAGCCCCAAAACGTTTTCAACTACATATTAAACTCAAGTCACCAGAAAGCCCTCTGGAAACACCACGAGGACCAGGCACACCTCAAATAAGCCTCAAGATCCTGGGCTGTATCCGGCTGTTGGTTGAGCTTTCCCTTCTCTCTGTTTAACAGGTGGATGGAGCCAGTTTCAGCTTGGAAGCCCTCAGAGTCATTGGAAGTGGCTTGGAAGGGAGCTGGTTTTGTAGGTTGCATGGTGGGTGCCCTTGTGTTGATCACATTTGCGGCCACGGATGACGTTCCCATGACCTGCCACGTCCATTTAGCCACAAGATGGACTCGCTCCTTGTTCTCTGATGTCGCAGTTATGGCCAAAATGTCACCCGACCCCAGGTTGCCCTCCACACAGTGCAAACAAACGCGAGAGCTGGAGAGAAGGAAGGGGAGTGAGCCACATCTCAGCAGCAGATGTAGCCTATCCTTGCTGCCTCCGTAAGGTCCAAGAACACAGGTGACAAGATCACCCTTGCTCCTGCAAGCTCAATCTCAACCAGGTCAATGATGGCTTTCTGGAAAGGGCAGTCACCTGACTCGGGGGGTCTGGATTCCAGGATTTGGAGAGAGCAGAGCATAGAGGAAACGGCACCCTGACTCTTGGAGTGAGTACTTCCTCCATGGTGAATGGGCCTGCCCAGGGCCACGTGAGCTAGCTGTTCACCAGCCCTCCCCGGGAGGGAGGCCAGGGACTGCATTCAAGGCCCAGGGTATTATTCTCCAGCACCCGGCTGTTTAGTTCTTCGGTGTAAACAGTCGACCGAAAGCTGGTCAGCTGCTAGCCACATGGTGGCAAACGAGCCCAAGAGCCTGGAGTTCACAATTATTTCAGATTTACTCTCTTCCTGAACTTCCATTTTATCAGCAAAACATCCTCTTGGCAACGGGTAATAAGCTAAAACTTAAACGAAAAGAAATGCAAGGAAGAGTCTGCAAAAGGCATGGTGGAGGGAAGGAATATATTCAGACCTCGGCCTTGGCCTTGACCTTTTACTGTCTTTTAACATTAAACATTTGCCCCACCTTCGAAAAGATAAATGTGGTTTTTGATGACAGCCAATGTTATCTGAGGATTAAAATAGCCCTCTTGCAGTGCTCAACATTAAAGTCTTCCGCATTTGCAAAATTGCAAACAGATGCAACTCAAGTACCTGCAAATAATCTGCCAAGACCAATTTCAAAAGGGAGATTTCAAAATATGTGGAAGTCATTAGGACATGTATTATTTTTGCAATGAATAGGCGCCAGGAGTGTCTCAAGGAGCAGATGGGTGCTACTTTGTTTATAAAAGATCAACAGAATATTCGGCTGTAAATGAAGACATATAAGCTATATGAAACAATTATGGTAAAACGGCGAACATTTCAAAGCTAATTGTAATGGTCTTTTAAGATCTGAATTCCTCATTTCTTACTGCCTGCTAAAATATCATTTTAGTTTTGGGTCTTGATTGATATAATTACCAAAATGACAGAAAATTAAAGTAAATGCTGTCAGTTTTACTGTTGTAAATGTTGTCACTTTATCACTTGTTTACAGTTGCACCAATACTGATAAGTGAATATTTTTCAACATGAATAAAAAATGTGACCTCCATCTCCCAGAAATCTTCAAAAAGGACAGCCCCAAACGTTAAGAACCCAAGCAGACAGAGTGAACCTCAAGCTGCATGATAGCAGAGTGCCAAATAGCCTCCCTTGCACATGCCCAGCTTCGGAAAGCTCCTGTTGCTAATAAAAATCTCCCCGATATCTCAGAGGAAAAACAGAAACCACAAACATTCGGCCTCATCCGAGTCTCTGTACGTCTGTGTCACCGCCCGAGCAGGACTGAGCTAAGCCCCTATTCTATTTTCCTGTTTTATATTGGTAATCATGTGGATTAGATAATTACTCATGGAAAATGTGATTAAACATACGTCGCTATTGCCAATACCGAATCACGAAGAAAGGGCATTTCTGCGAATTGCTTTTAACATAAATAGCAAACTGGGCTCGTAAAAAATGTCCAATTAAGCCAATACCTAATGATAGATGGGTTGATACTATGACTTGCAAAGATGCAAATGGGCTGCAGGGAAAAATGAGAAGTCATCTAACAGAGCCTGGATGTACATTTCTACACAAAAGACTTTTTTGCCCAGGATGCTTGCAAAATTTCACAAAGTCCCACAAAGTTGAGCCTCTCTCCTCTTTTTCCCTGGTCAGACCGTAAACTTTCTCTGAGGCCATACATCTCGTGTGCTTCAGGAGTGCTCTCTCCGCATCTTTTAGGAGATGCAGGAGAGAGAAAGAAAAAAGGAGAGCGCCAGTAGCATGGGTTAAAAACACAGGTCTGCGACCGGTCGTGAAAGCTCCTCAAAAGGGAAGCAGGAGGAAAGTGAAGCCACCACCAGCTGCCCAGGCCGGCGGGCTGACGGGCAGGGACAGAGGTCTGCTGGGGCTGCAGCCCTTCTCTTGATTGATACCATCACTCAGGAGCAGTTGCAAGGGGGGATGTGAGTTTCGGCGTTTTCTTTGCTCCCTTTCCTGACTCGCCAGCACTGCTTCTCCGTAAATCTTGAAAGCAAGTGCACATTTTCTCCCATGGCAGGACCCGTGCAGACGAAGACCTGCACCCTACAATCGCTGATGAAATTTGTATTGACTCCAAAATCAAAAGTAATGAGAAGAAAATTGGTTCACAGCCTGACCCGACAGTTCCAGACGGCTGTATTGAAGTTGCAGAAAGACATTTTTTTTATTGTCTCCAGATTTCAATTAACGACATCGAGCTACCCCATTCTCCCATTATTAGTTTGAACAGAAGATCAGATTTAAGAAGTTTCACTAAATTAATTACTGTAACAGTATCTTGCATTTCTGAAAAACCTTCCTGTTCGGGAAAGGGAAAAGATTCCTTCTACAAATTGTGGGCCACGCAGAGTCCCCCCCCACATGGACTGCATGCCCCCAAACACATGTCCTCTAGACTCATACGTGTGCTTCTGTGTAAAATTGCACGTGCATGGAGGCTGTATCCGCTCCGGGACGTGTCATGAAATTCTAGCCCATCTCAGCTGAATTACGCTCCTGCAAATACTACTTGTGAGGTTTCCATGCCAAACTACAGTATTTTATTCTCATCCACCCTAAGCTTTTAAATCATATGCTCACATCAAATTAATAATAACAGTCACCCCACAAACAATCATCCTTAAAGCCACAAAGAAGTATTGTCTTCTTCTGAATGTAAAAAAAAAAAAAAAAAAAAAAGAATATAGCCAGACACACAATCATTGCCCCTATCTTGAGTAAAAATGCAAATTATGCCACACGGTGCTAAATTATGCTGGGATATTTCATATTGTGAATTAATACCCACTAGAGGCTAAGCTGAGATCATCAAACTCATTTCACATAAGACAACGAATTTAACCACCCGTGACTCAATGAGTGAGAAGTTAACACGCTTTCCAGCAGCACCAACCACTCCAAGGTAGATGGTCTTTAAATAAAATAACCCATTTGAAAGACTTTTCAGTCCAGTGCTAACTTTCCCAGATCTCACCAGATGGCAGAACATTTAACACTCAGGCTTTCAGCTCATATGACGATGGAAATTATCTCTGTGCATCTAGTCACCATCTTCTCTAAAACCCAAGTAAAATCCGATTTCGCTAAAGTGAAACCACAAAAGCAAAAGCATTCTGATACTTCCCAATCCCCGCAGAGTTTGGGCCACTGGTTCCCCATTAGCTGAAACAAATGTCACATTTTAAATCCGCATTTGAAGGTCTACATTCCAGAGGAGGTTTGAATGATCTTTTTTTTTTTTCCTCCCCAAATAAGGACAATCAGATTTAAGACAACGTTCCGGAAGAGGGGAGGGGGAGGAATGGATGGAAATCAAAGGATCTCTATCCCAACACCAAACGTATCCCTAATGCACTTGAACAAGAAGGCGAGCTGTGTTCCTCCCCTGAAATAACACCGTCCATATGAATCCTAGGAATTTAGTATATCTGACAGTTTCTCTCAACCACCCATAACATTCTTTCCTGTCTCATTGGAGCTGGCAGAGGAGAATTCTGTAATTGAGTGGTACAGAACATGTGCCCTCCTTGCTAGAAGATGACAGATGGATTATAAAAACTTCAAAGCCGAGCATTTGGAGCACCAGGGGAGAGATAGTGGGTATTTGAACTCTCCGTCTTTACCCAGGAGACAATGGCACTCTGACATGGAGCATATATCAAGGAATGGTGTAACTAGATAGACATAATCTTTCTTTTCACTCAGTATTTAACATTCTGTTAGGAGCAAGTTTCAGGCCGGCTGAAGTGCAACTCATCTTCATGTTAATAGCCCTGGTGCGATGGTGACATTCCCCTCCCACCCCAGCCCCCACCCCCGCCTTTTCAATTGTAGTTAAATCAGTCTTTTGCAAACTGATTTTT
>PVIY010056052.1:0-13466 GCA_004026745.1 Myrmecophaga tridactyla | reverse complement strand
GGGGAAGGGAGAGGAGACGGGAACAAAATGAGAACAGCTGCCCTGGGCCGGGGAGGAGAGCACGCCAGCGAGCACAACTGTTGGCACATTTCGGAGTGCGCGTTTAGCGAACAAGGGCCACGCGGGACTGGTTGTGCTTGAACACTCTCCCTCTCCCGTTCGATCCTGCGTGGCGAAAATTAAAACCCTACCTCTGCAAAAAATCCATTAGGCAGTCTGGGGACATTACTTTACAAAAGGACTCGCTTCTACAAGGAAAGACAAAAGCATGGTACAAACAGGCACCTTTACTGATTCCTCTTCCTTCCCTTCCCAGATCACAAAGCCCAGAGGACCTCAGCCAAGGATCTCCCGTTCCAATTTTACAGATTGTGAAACTGAGACCTCAAGCAAGACTCAGGAAGGAGTTTTTGTCAACAGTCCTCTGAGGAGTGAGAGGTTCAGGAATAGAGTTCTGCTGAAGAGCACCAAAGACCAAACTAAACCCACCATCCCCCATCCCCCATCCCTCAATTCCAAGGATTTGATTCAAAATCAAATGGAAATTGATTTCAGCAGCTGGTAACTCCTATTAAGGGGGGAAAAAAAGGAAGGAAGCTTACTGCCAACTAGCTGTGGCATAAATGAAATGCATGCTTTAAGAAACTCTTCCTTAACTATCAATTCTTGATGAGGAAAGACAAGACATGGCTGGAGAGAGATGTAGGGCACCCTGGCAGATTGATTTCTGCAGCCAGAGGCCCCACTCTCCTGGTGTTGAGTTCCAGCTGGATATGGGCCTTTTCTTTTTTTTTTTTTTTTTTTTTTTTTACCACAAAGGCCCTTTGGATGCAGGGGAAGAGCAACCAAATGCTCTTTCTGGGGTCTTCCTGGTGTTTGAGTGACCATTCCTGAGCAGCTGCCAGATACAGGACTTTAGAACCTTTAACTCTAGATCCATTTGTAATGTCTGGTTCTTCCTCCATCTTGGGTTGTGTTCCCTCAGGCCTCTTGGATAAGGGGTGGCCACAATTTCCACCGAGAGGGATGCTGCAGGAGAAGCAGTCTTCTTCAGGGGCTGAGCTCTACGCACGGGTGGGCATGGATCTGTGAGCCCTAAAACGCGGACCTGCAGCCGATACCCTCTGCCCCTCGTGAGGTGGAGGCGTTCCTCAAGGGCCCGGGTCAGGTCGCGGACAGAGGTGGGCGGTGGGGAGGGTGAAAGAGGGCTGCGCCAAAACAACTTAAATTGGCTTCCTCCCTCAGCCCGTCTCCCGCAAAACCATGGGTCTGTGGCTTGCTGGCCTAACCACCGAGCTCGATGATCTTTCTTGCATCTTTTCACTCGTTCCTGCTCTTACTACTCTGTTCTCCTTGCTTTTTCTTCCTCTATTTTTTACACCAGCAGGGCCCAAGACAGAGAATGGCTGAAGAAACGATGGCCTTTTTGGCCAGAAACGCGCGCGCGAACGCACACGCATACACACACAAACATACACATGCAGAACTCACACATACACACACACACCCCGCCCAGCCAGTGCACTGGAGACACACTCGTTCGGGCTCCAGGCACCTTGCCAAGAGCGCGCAAGCACCCTGCGTGGCACACTGGCTTAAGTTCGTGCACGAAGTGGCGGGGGTGGGGTGAGGAGGGAGGGGGTGGGCGGCGGTGGAAGCCGCCGACTGCTGGTGGTGCGCACAAGTTCAGTGCTCAACTTCCCGCTTTTAACGAGACCCGGGATCCCTTTGGAGAGGCCCTCGGGAGCTGGCGGCGGGGCAGGGAGTGGCGTGGGTAAGCTGGCCGGCGCGGGGTACGGGCGGCGGGGCACGAGGGCGCGAGAAGGAGAAGGAGGGCGCGAGGGTGCCCGCGGCCGGCAGGGCGCTCTTAGAAGTCAGCGCGAGCAATTGTGACTTCACCTATTAGCCCCGATGTCTTTCCGAGGAGCCTGGTGGAGTTAAACAGCCCACAATGGGCACTCTGGGGCGCCTCCAGCCTGACCTCCATCCGGGTTTAATAGTTTCATAGGAACTTCATTAAATCAATTACTTAGTGAGCACATCATCATTTATTTGTAATTAGCAGTGAGGAGCGCGTTCTCTCCACAAGCCCGGGTCCCGGGTCCCAGCAGGATTGGCGGAGTTCTACAAGCACTTTTGTTTGCTCGAGTGTTGACTCCCGGCATTATTCGGCCAGAGTAATCTTTACGTCTTAATCTAGCATTCAGGGGGCGAAGGGAAAACAAACAGGGCGCAGGCCGGAGGCCAGCCCTGCGGTCCCAGCTTCCCTCAGAGCGCAGCCCTCTGCTCTGGCGCTCGGGGCGCATCTCGCCGGCCTCCTCTCCGCCCCGGCTCTGGGCCGAGGGGGCGCTCTGAGAGAAGAGAGGCCGGAAGCAAGTGAGAAAGGCCAGGAGATCCAGAAGGAAAGGGATGAAGGAAGGGTAGATAAAGGAACCAAAAGAGTAGGAAACGTGGGGAAAAAGAGCTGGAAAGCACGTCGGGAAAAGCGAGCACAAAAGGAAAATGTTCAGCCTCGTGCGTGTGTGCGGGCGGCGTTGGAAAGGGGGAATGCGTGTGTCCGTATGCGTGTGTGTCTGCGTAGGATGTGCGTGAAATAACATTTCAGCTGCCAAGCAGCTGGGCGGGGAGAGGGGAGCAGGCGGTGCCGGCCTTGCGGGCGCGGAGGCAGCTGGCTGGGTGTCCTGACTGCAGAAACGCTTTAATGTGGAGGTTGCAGTCCCGCGCGCAGCTCCGCGGCGGCCTACAAATTACAAGCAAGTGGTTAGTGGGGAAGGGGGTGGGGGGAGTTGCTGAAAGCTGGGACAGAACCTGCGCGTGCGGAACGACTCGAGTAATGGCTCCGCGAGGAGTCGTGATTCTTTTAAAGTGTAATAATCTTTCCCCACACGCTACAGCGCCGGCCAAATACGGTGCGGATCGCGGGAGTCTCGGCTCTGCGTACTAAATACGTGGGCGACGCGCCCCTCGGTGCTTCCCACACACCCGATTTCCGCCCCAAGTTAGCGAAATCCCTCCAGCACAGGAAACGCTCAGCTTCTTAGGGCGATCTAAGCTCAGGAAATGGAGGGGCTAGGGAGAGGGCCAGGGGGAGGGCGCACGGGGAGGTGAGGGGTCACTGATGATCTGGCTCAGATTCTTTTAGGCTCAGGGTGGGCCTGAAAGTGCTGTGTGCACAAGTGTGAGGTTAGGAAAAGGCTGATGTTGGCTTCTGGAAGAAACAGTGGTTGGTGCTAGGGAACTCTTGAGATCTTTTAGATAGGCCCTGTGTACATGTGAGTTTTTGCGAATAGGGTCTTGAATTTCTCAACTGGTTTTTATGGCCAGGCCTGGTTTGAGATAATATTTGGGGACACTGAATGTGTCAAGGTGATTTTTGCCTTGTTGGTGATTCTGTCACCTGTGATTTTGATAATTCTGAATCAGTGTTTGTAGAGTTTGTACTGGAATGGGCCAAAAGACGACACTTGAGATCTTGAGGCATCAGTGGGTGAGTGCATGCAGAGTGTCTGTCCTGGGGTGGGAGTCAGAAGGGAAAGGGTTGAGGTATGGTCCCAAGGCCTCCTGGTCCGGTAGACTGGTTGTGCTCCTGGGAGTGGTAGCCTTGCTGGTTAGGGACCCTGATGTGAACTTTTCTGAGGCTCCAGGCTGGGGAGCCCAATACCCATGACAGGGCTTTGTGCTCCCAGGAGGGGATGGTCTGCCTCCAGCTTCTTCCATCTCTCATTCCTCTCCCTGTTTCCTCCTTTCCTCAGGTCTCACCATCCTCTGTTCATTCGGTACTGCTTTTCATCCCCTTTTTCACGAAGTAGACACACAGGGTCACTTGACCCTCTGCCCCATTCTTTTGCATCTTGGGCCTGCTGGGTACAAGGATGAGAGAGTGGCCGGGAGCAGCATGGATCCTGTTTCAACATAGGCCCTCCTCTGACCCCCTGAATTGCAGAAATCTGACTGCTGCTGACCCACCCAGGATGGTCTGAGAATTTGGGTCAGCCGGAAAAGCAGGAAATGGAACCAGGAAGGACCACCCTATGAGCCTGTCATCCTGGGAGAAGTGTCCTTTAAAATACAAAAGCAAAGCACTTTGCATAGTTCTTCCCACACCCACAACTCCTGAACTAGTTAAAATGATTGGGTTTCCAGAAGAATTACCAGAAAAAGCAAATGTATGTACATAAAGCAAAATACTACTTTCTTGAAAATATCTGGGACCCAAACAGTGTAAACAGCAAACACTCCTTAGTCTGTTGTACATGTTTCTGCTCAGGTGTACAGAATACCTGTGCATGTTAAATGTATATTTGATCAGACAAGTCTATATATGTAGAATTATAGCACATCTAAATCTAGCCTTGCAAACTATATTATCTGGGCTCTACATATCCTGGACCTAACCAACTTTAGGTCAGTCTTGAAAGAAGCAAAACTAAAGAAAGACTTCATTTAACATAAAATAAAAATGTGATCCACCCCGATTTCTCTCTCCATTCCCCTTGCTACCCACTCCCTATGTCGTTTAATAAAATAGTACTAATTGAGAAAGGAAAGGAAGTCAGGAGAGCATTTTTGAGCTGGCATTTTATGAAGGATTTTGGTGAAGTAGTTGATTTAGAAAATCTGGGTGCTGATTGCAAAGTTTTCTTAGTGATACTCAGATTGTGCATCCCCCCCCCCCCAAACCCTAACAATTTAAAACCCATTAACTGGCTCACATCTCAGACTGTTCTGGTTCTGCCTTTGATTGGGCTGTATGTCCCTGGCAGTCCCACCTGAGGCTCCCTCCATTGGTGGTGCTCCCCACCCCACCTCTTTTCAGTGGGACTCCCCTCACAGTATGTGCTGGGCCCTTCTAGCTGTTGTTCTTTGACTGGGGTCCTTGTCATTGGGCCCCTCAGTCTGAACTCTAATGGCCTCCAGGCTCAGACCATCCTCAACTCTATGGGAAGGCTCCTCTTAACATCCAGCTGCAGGTTCATCCTCCTGAGCTACCAGGGAAAAGAAGAGGGTCTAGCACTGACATATTCTAGACTCAAAGCTGGGCAAAAGCCTGCGTGATGAAACTCACGAGTTGTTGACAGTCTAGTTTTGGGTAATGATGCCTAAGGGAAATTTAAGGGCGGGCCCTGGGAAACTTGGAATGGAAGAGGCTATGCCTGTATTTATCTCCTTTTATGGGAGAGGGCAAGGGTTTGACTGCTCTGGCCATTTCTTAAATAAACTGACCCAAACCGAGCAAAAGTTAGGAAAACCTATGGCCCGGGTCAAGTGTCTGTTGTGTTACTAAGAGAAACTTGGGTAGGCACTGGCCTCAGCCTGGGCTACCTCCCCCTGCCCTCAGACCTAGTCATGCTGGCAGCTACCAGGAGAAGGTCTGTTCCTTTGAAGGGCAAAATCATGAAGTGTTCCTAGGTAAGTTCTCAGGGAGGAAGGAGACCGGAGAGAAGCAGCAATCCATGGAAAAGCACAACAGTCAAGCCAGGGCCACCCCTCCTCTCCACCTCTTTTCCCCATGCCCACCCCTATTAATTTTAGCCTTTGGTCCTCAAGACCATTTATATCCACCTCATAAATCAAAGGGCTGGGGTGGTCCAGAGACAGAAATGTGCCTTGAAAGAACTCTAGTACCTTTGACCACTGGCAAGGAGATCGGAGTGTTATTTTCTGAGACTCCTCCAGTCTTAATGATGCCTGTTGGGAAGAAAGCAGAGAAATTATATCATGAAAAATGTTATTCTTAGTTCCTAAAGTTTCTTTTTGAGATTGGAACTGGGTTTGAATGGGAAGGTTTCCCCAGGCACATGGGTGTCTGAGGAACTGTAGATATAAACTTATTTCTGTAAGGACAAAGAAGTCCTGCTGGCTTGGAGCTGGGAGCTCTGAGGCCCTCTGGGCAGAGCTGGGAACAAGTGTTTTCCAGTGTAGGTCCTGTGCACAGAGAGCACAGGTAGGAGAGGACACGGAAAGTTGCGAGGAAGCCTAATATCCATTGCTCACATACTTTAATGTGAGTATGTATATATATATATTATATGTACCTATATAATATACTTTTTTATGAACCAGCGTGATTGAGCCACTTTAAACTAAAGGGGAGCTCCTGCCGAGAATTTGAAATATCAGGTTTTTCACTTGGATCTGGCTTTTGGAGGTCAGCAAAGTGCAACTGGAATTCAAGGGTGAGCCAAGACCGCCGTCTCCCAGTTCCATTGCATTCCTATCTTTCCCTGGTCATCTGCAAATGTTTGCATGTGCTTGTGTGTATGTGTGTGTGTGTGTCCAGCCCTACCCAGTATTCCTGCTTCGGAGGAACTATTAACACATTAATATTATCAATAGCAGGCAGTGCCTGAGCCATTAGGGATTTATTAAAACATCTGAAGCAAGTCGTTTCAAAGCGCTGATTTGTTTTATAGTCAGTATTACATTTTATGACAGGCCCTTTTGCCAGCAAAATGAGTGCATAAGCATCATACACAGCTCAGTGGATGGAAACTAGTGCCCTGGGCTGCTCTGCAAATTTGGGTCCCCGATCTCTTGGGAAACTTCTGGGTTTACAGACTGACCCTGTGCTGACCAACCACAAGTTAGATAGGGAGTATGTCACCCCTCCCCCCCGCCCCAGTTTTATCAATAGAAGAATCAGCTCCCTTCCACTGTGGGTAGTCAGTACCCAATATGAAAGCCAGTTTCCTGGCGGCTTTGCTTTTTTGTTGCAATTTCCCTGATTTCCTGAGGCCTCACAGGGACAAATTTTCTAGTTCTGAATAAAGTAGTTCATCCCTTCTTGGAATAGTTTCTTGAGGAGGTGGATGCATGTTTCCTGAAACCCTCCCTCCCCAATCCGTCTCCAACTTCCAGTCTCACCCTCTACCCCAACATCAACTGAAAAGAGGTGCGGTAGGTTGATGGGTGGTGGTGGGAGAAGGTGGTACAGTGGAAAAGAGCACATGGCTTCTCCCCCAAACCTTGGCTTGCTAAGACTGTGATACATGGGCCCCCTTCCAGGCGCTCCTCTCTGGGATGGGAGATAGCGTTGGAAAGTTTCTTCTCAACATTCCCAGGGAGCAGGGTTTGTAATATTTTACAGCAGCTGTTTAACATTTCCCTACCTAGTTATTAAACACGAAAGGGAGTAAATTAAAATGGCAAAGTAAAATGAAATAAAAGGCGTCTTTTCTTTCTGTAAAGAGACAACACCTAATTAAGGAATATTTGAATCCCACAAAAATGCAGACTCTCACGGGTGACATAAAACTTCTCCTTTTAAACTAGGAACAAAACCCAGAAAATTAGGGACAGGCCCAAGAGGTAGTCCTTTAAAACAAAAAGCTCCTTCCTCTTGAGACTTTTGACTTTTTTCCCCTTCCTTTTTTCCTCTTCCACTGTCCTGGGGGAGTATTAAACTCAAACAACTCCTTTGAGTTAAAGTTTTTTTGGGCTGCAGCCAGCCAAGCACACAGCCAGCTTCTCCCCTCCTGCCAGCAGAGCCTCATTGCTGTAGCCTGAGCATTTGTTTTCTGCTTTCTCAACCTCTTCCCCTCCCCCACACCTTCTTTTCAGTCCTACCTCACCAGTTCCATCCCATTTTCTCTCTTTTGTCCCTCCTGACTCTTTTTTTTTAAAAAAAAAACTCAACATTTCTGTACCTCCCCCATCTCTTCTGGGAACTTTCTGAAACAACACACTCACCCCCCCATTTTTTCTGGCTTCCGTTTTCCCAAATCCCACGGAGCTTGGGAAATAGAATAGGGAACTTCTTTCTTTTTTTCCCTTTGACTCTTACCTTGTTTGGGACTAGATATCAGAAGTTTTGGCCTCCTTTAAGCTTGATTCCACTCTGGGTCCCAAATCCAGTGTTTCCCAGCAGTAGCTTCACCCTTCTCTCATTGGTGGGTGCTTACTGCATTCAGAGCCTGGCTTTGGTCTCTGCTCTCAGCCATGTTGACGCGGACGTTTCCCTTTAGGGACTCTCTCCTTGGGGCATCTGCCAGACATAAATAAAATAAAAAATATGAAGGGGGCTAAATCCCACAGAAGCGAGAGCAGTAGCTTTATCTCAGGCAGAAAACCTGCCTTTGCTTCAGTTCTGTGATCACCAGGCTCCCCGGGAGAGAAGGCAGGGAACGCTCAGTGCTTGGGACAGAGTCGCTCAACTAATTTGGTATCTTTTTAGTTATTCTTTTGCGAGACCGTCACTCTTGGTAAGGGAGAAAGAAAAGGCAGTGGTGAGGGTGAGGCTAGAAAAATATGGTTTGATCTATCTTTTAGTGTCCACAGGTGATTCTTAGTAATGCCTTTCCCCAAGCTTGCCTCTCTGAGATTATTTCAGTCCTTTGATGGCTTGAAAGTCCTGCAAAATTTGCTCTGTATCACAATGCATAGGATGGAGCCAGAGGTTCCTAGATTCCTGCTTATTAGACTAAACAGTAAAAGGAAATCATTTTTTTTCCCCTCAAGAAATAAAGAGAGGTTATTTTGTTTGCATTTCCTTTTTGGGGTGGATCCTGTGTCTGGCTTTGCCATTTAAAAGGGTAGACACAGGGCGCACGGGTGGTTCAGTTGCAGAATGCTCACCTCCATGTGGGAGACCTGCGTTGGATTCCCAGACCTTGCTGCCCTCCCCCCCAAAAAAAGTGTGGGCACAGATGTCACTAATGTGGTATATCATACGAGCAGGGTCTGTGATTCCCTGATCTGCTGTAGGAACTTTGTGTGGTTAGTTCTGCCTGGGTCCTCAGAACCTAGCCCTCTTAGCCCCAGTCCTACCTTCTCTTCTCTGGAATATCTAGATAGTTAAAAAGTTTCTAAAACTTCTTTTATTTCTGTCATTTACATTAAAATACATATAACATTTGAATAAAACCTTGACTGGGATTTTTATAAAAGGGTCATAGTAATAAAAATATTATCTTCCCTCTATATTATATATACCTCACACTTTAAGCCTTTCACATGTATTATCTGGTTGGATTCACATAATACACGTCTAAAGTCGAGTTGGTAGGCTTTCTTATTGGAGGGAACCAATACACAATGGTTATGGTATTACAGCACGAAGTGTAGCGCCAAATGAGTTCAAATTATGGCGCCTTTTTACCAAAGCATAAAATGGACAAAAATAATGAGATAGAAAGAAAATGAGGTTGTGATTTGCTGAGCAGATCACTTGTGTTTTCAGTTGAAGGATCAGCAGATACTTTCCTTCAAAAGAGCAACTTTCTTTACATTGATGGGGTGGACAGAAAAAAAAATGAGTGTTTGCCCAACCCTACTCCTAAGCAACATTACATCTAGGCCATGGTGCATCTTCTTTGATGTACAATATAGAGTCATCCTCTTCCACCAAGGAGGCCTTCACCATCTTTTTTTTTTTTAATTATTTTATTTTATTTTTTTAAATACCAAAAAACACCAAACAAACGCAAACATTCCTATTTTGATTATTCTGTTCTACATATATAATCAATAATTCACAATATCATCACATAGTTGCATATTCATCATCATGATCATTTCTTGGAACATTTGCATCTATTCAGAAAAAGAAAATGAAAACAGAAAAAAAATTTATACATACTATACCCCTTACCCCTCCGTTTCATTGATCACTAGCATTTCAGACTAAATTTATTTTAACATTTGTTCCCCCTATTATTTATTTTTATTCCATATGTTCTACTCATCTGTTGACAAGGTAGGTAAAAGGAGCATCAGACACAAGGTTTTCACAATCACACAGTCACATTGCTTCACCATCTTTTCTAGTGAAATTTAACTAACCACCAAAGTCAGGGCTCTATTATTTCTGTCTCTGTCCTTTCCTTGAGGCCAGACTTAGAGTGTCTTTCATGCTCTGTGGTATACAGGTGATAACTCATTAATTGCCTCACAAAGCCTACCAAGAAGATTCTTTTATCATCTCCATGTGACAGATGAGGAAACCAAGCACAGAGAGGTTACAGTTAAGAAGCTAGCTAGCTCAAGGACACACAGCTCCAAGTGGCTGAGCTGGAGTTCTAACCTATCTAGTCTGGATTCCAGAGTCTATATTCTTGACCTCTATACTATGCTGCCTTTTGACCCTTCTGACAGCCTTAGGACTGTTAAGTACCTTGCCTGTTGTCCTTAACTACACTGTGCTATACTGTGTTATACATATAACATGTATCCTGTTCTGCCTAAGTGGTATCCTTCTTATGAGATTATTAGCTGCTTGAGGGTGGAGACTGTCTTAATCGGCTTGAAAATCCTGCAGTACCTATTGCTTACACATTGCCCATAGGTCATACATACCTCTGCAATCAAGATAAATCCATTGGATTATCATTCATTCCTTTACCAAATATTTATTGAGCATCAACTATGCAGCGAGCACTATTAGGCCCTGGTAATCATGTTGGGTAAGTTTTCCTGCTATTAATACATTTAAATTTTAGTAGAGAAGAGAGATCATAAATAAACAATAATACAAAAAATGTATCAGGTAGTACATTTTGAAAATTAAAATATAATATAACAGAGAGTGACAAGGGTGAAGATGCCACTTCAGAATGGGTGATCAGAGACACCTCTGGGATAATAAGATCTAAGATGGGATGTGAATGACTTGAAGGAGTGAGCCATGCAGAGAGCAGAGAAAGAGCATTCCAGGCCAAGCAAAAAGCTTATGCAAAGGCCCTGATGTGTGGAAGAGATTGGTGTCCACATATCTCTGGCAGTTTGCAGGGTTTCTCACCATTGGTACTATTGACATTTGGGCCAAATAATATTTTGCTTAGGGGTCTGTTCTATCCTTGTCAGATGTTTAGCAGCATCCCTGGCCTCTACCCACTAGATGACAGTAATACTTACCCCAGACTGACGATCAGAATGTCTCCAGAAATTGTTAAATGGCCCAAGGATAAAATCACCCTAATTGAAAACATTGAATTAGAAGAAGAGAAGATAGCTAGTGTGGCTGGGGTATGAGTGAGATGGAGTGTGAGATTGGAGAAATGCAGATGACTCAGATTATGTAAGGAGTTTAGATTTCATTATGGGTACAGTGGAAAATCATTGGAGGAGTTTAAACTGGAATGTGGAATGATGTAATTTACTTTTTTTTTTCTTAAAGCTATGGCTGTTGTGGGGGGTTGGTAGGCAAGAATGGGAGCAGGAAGCCTTGAAAATAAGTGGTAGAGTGAAAGGTGGTGAGTTGAATGGAGATGGAGAAAAATGGACAAATTTAGGGTGTGTTTTAGATGAATACTTGACATCACTTGCTGAGTCAACAGTGAGAGGTGGGAGAGAGAAGGTTAAAAAATGACTAGTTCCACTCAAGCAACTGTGTGGGTAGAGATGTCATTAGTAAGGGCAGTGGCAGGTTTGGGATAGAAAGTTGTTTCTGTGGCAGTACCAGGTAGACAGTAGTGTATGAGATTCTGGAGACCCAGGGAGAGGTGAGGGCTAAATACCGAGATTTGGAAATTTGGGTCAAATTGGCATTTATTGGTACTTTAAGCCACATGACTATGACATCACCTAGGAATAGAGTGTGACTCAACAAGATAAAGAAAGCCAAGGAGAGAGTCCTGAAGACATTTTCACAGGTAAAGGAGGAAACAGAGAAAGACCAAGATGGAGCTATTTGGGAGGTAGGAGGTCAACCAGGAAAAGGTTGTGTCATTGAAGCCAAAAGTAGTCTATCAAGAAGTCTGCAGTGATCACTTGATTTGGTGACATAAAGGTCATTGATGACTTTTTTTTTGTCATTGTCATTAAGAATTTTTTTTAATATTTTTATTGTAAACCTTAACAAACAGACAAACATTCTGGCAAATAAACATTCTATACATGGTATATAATCAGTGGCTCACAATATTATCACATAGTTGTGTATTCATCACCATGATCATCTTTTTGAACATTTGCATCTCTCCAGCAAAAGACAGAAAAAAGAAAAAACTCATACATACCATACCCCTTATCCCTCCCTCTCACTGACCACACTAGTATTTCAGTCTACTCAATTTATTTTAACCTTTGTTCCCCTATTGTTTATTTTTATCCATATTTTTACTCATCTGTCCATACTGTAGATAAAAGGAGCATCAGACACAAGGTTTTCACAATCACACAATCACATTGTAAAAGCTGTATCATTATACAATCATCTTCAAGAAATATGGCTACTGGAATACAGCTCTACAGTTTCAGGTACTTCCCTCTAGCCACTGTAATACACCGTAAACTAAAAAAGGGATATCTATGTAATGCATAAGAATAACCTCCAGGATAAACTCTCAACTCTGCTTGAAGTCTCTCAGCCACTGAGACTTTATTTTGTCTCATTTCTCTCTTCCTCCTTTTGGTCAAGAAAGTTTTCTTTATCCCTTAATGCTGAGTCCCAGTTTATCCCAGGATTTCTGTCCCATGTTGCCAGGGAGGTTTATACACCTGGGAGTCATTTCCCACGTAGAAGGGGAGGGCAGTGATTTCACTTGCCATGTCGGCTTAGAGAGAGAGGCCACATCTGAGCAACGAAAGAGGTTCTCGAATTTTAAGTGGGCTTAGCATATCCTTTGCCCTTTGCAGGAATAAGTTTCATAGAGGCAAATCCCAAGATCGAGGGCTCTGCCTTTTGATCTGATTGTCCCCACTGCTTGCGAGAATATCAGGAATTCTCCAAGGGGGAAGTTGAATTTTTCCCCCTTTCTCCCCATTCCCCCAAGGGAACTTTACAAATACTTCTTTATTCACCGTTCAAATCACTCTGGGATTTATTGGGGCATCCCACTAACCTAGACAAACCAACAGAATCTCATGCCCTATTCAAGGTTCCATGTACTTATTGTGTTCAATTAAACTGCCTATAGAAGTTAAATTAGAAATGCACTAGTCAAAATATAAATTTTGCACCAAATAGACATTTCTCCCTTCAGTTTCACACAGAAGTTGAAGTTTTAAAATATGAATGGCCATCTATTTTCAACACCCTGCAATACTGACATTCCTTTGTTCTTCCTCAAGCAAAAACATTTTTTAATTTGTACATTTAATCACCATCATTATACACTCTAGGCATTCCTAAATTATACCATCTTTATCGTCTGTCTTTCCTTCTGTTTTCATTCGTGCCCAGTCCTTCTCCCTCTGTAATTCTCACATTTCAGCGTCATTCAGTGTACTTACATTGTTGTGCTGCAATTAGGTAGTATTGTGCTATCCGTTTCTGAATTTTTACAGTCAGTCCTGTTGCACAATCTGTATCTCTTCAGCACCAATTACCCAATCTCTACCCCGTTTCTATCTCCTGATAACCTGTGTTCTTAACTGAAATTCTCCAAATTCACTCATTAATGTTAGTTCATAGCAGGGAGATCACATAGTATTTGTCCTTTTGTTTCTGATTAATTTCACTCAGCATAATGTCCTCAAGGTCCATCCGTGTTGTTACATGCTTCATGACTTTATTCTGTCTTACAGCT
>PVIY010056051.1:0-13470 GCA_004026745.1 Myrmecophaga tridactyla | reverse complement strand
CCACGTGGAGTGAGCGAAGACCCTGGCATTGCCCCAGTACCCCTGAATGGCCAGGCAAATGGCTGTGAAGAGCCCTTGTGGCAAGGAGAAGGCACAGGGCAATTCTAGTTGGTGACTTACTCTAATTTTTATGCACTATGTGTTAATTAAATTACATTCTACTGTGCTCAGTAATGATGGAATACATGTATATTAGAGTAGTTTTAGTTTAGGATTAATATTAGGCTTTGTAAAAAAAGTGATAGAATAAAATGAAGTAAATATATTCAATAAATAAATCTTTCCCTCATTCAAACTACATTAACCTACTTTATAATAATAATTCATATGATTGGCTCTTATTTATAGTCAACAATATAATTCATATACTGTATATATCTAATTAATTGACACTGTGTGTATTCCAGATTTTTTTTAACATGGAGTTTATAACCACATTGTCAAAGCTACCTTCCAAATGAACAGGAAAATGCACTATGACCCTTTTATGTCGTACCCTTTGGATAAATGCAGTGCATTTTGTGCTTTCCTCATCACTTCTTGCCTTGGTGGGTTATGCTCTTGATGCCGCATGGCCGGACATGGGTGTGGTCTTGGTGCCTCTTGGAGGCCGTGGTAGCGCGCTCACTCTGGGGCACTGCTGGGCTTCTTTACTTCCAGACTGACCATTGCCTAAGCAGTGCTGGGGCAGAGCCTGGGCTGCCCAAGCCCTTCAAGGTCAAGAAGAAGCCCCTGGGCTTGTCATGCTGGGAGGTCAAATCAACCTGAGTGACTTCCTGATTCCGTGATTTAGGTCTCTCTGAAGTCAGCCATATAAATGGTATTTCCAGTGTGTGTTTTATGTCCTCAACATGTCCCAAATTATTGCCATTGACCTAAAATGAAACTTTATAAGTATTTTCAAGTAAAAAAAAAGTTTATTTATCTCAGATGAAAATCATATTACAAAAGATATGATGCACTCAGTTTTTCGTTTGTTTCCTTCAGATTACCCATCAGTATTTTAAATTTCATGAAAATATTACTCTAAACAAATTGGAGTTAATTTGAAAATTGGTGTTAATTGTAATGTAGAGAGATTTTAAAAGGTCTAATTAATTTTTTCTTGGTCTTCTAAAGCTGAGCAGAACTTTATTTGTTATGCATAAACATGTAAGTAGGCAAAGGCAAAAATATTATATCTTTGAGAATACTTTTGATTTTGATTAGAGCATTGTTATCAAGCATTGTTGTTTGGTGCAGCTTTATTTATTTTGAATGTTGTCACTTCTGGAATTCACAGCAATGCAGGAATTCTTAAAGGTAACAATTCATTAAACCATGACAGAATGTATTTGGTGCGTGTACAATTGGAGAACAGAAATAATGGCAAAAATCATTAATTCATGATAAATTGCAGAGGACTGGGATTGAGTTTTTCTGTCATGGAAAAATACTGATGTTATAATACCATGTATTATATTGGAATTTTCATTAAGAAAAAGGAGAGATGAAGAAGTGATGAGAGAATAAGAAATTTATAATACCATCAAGTTTTATCCTCATCAAATTCCAAGGACCTAATAGTTCTAAATGTTTAGAAGTTATATGAAAATGTCATTTGAAGATCATGAGAAGATAAATCCTCTTGAACAACTGAACCTTAAAACTTTTGGGTACAATTATGATATTCAATTACAGAGAAGAGAAATGAAGTTCTGCAGTAAAGATTTATTTATTTTATCATATGATCCAAATGTAATTCAGGTAAACAAATTGGAACTATCTTACAAATTAAAACCTTACATATCTCCACTTTCCTAAGTTGTATTCATCCTATAACACATTGAAATAGCAAGTATTGGAAAAAGCATGAAACGTAGTAATAAACCCTACCCACAATTTAAACTCATGTTCCTTGGACACCTTCAGTGTCATTTACCTTCTCCCATGGGGATTCTTCTGAAGATCAAATGAAACTGTATACATGAAAGTATTTCAATAATCTACCAGATACAACCCATAGAATGAAGAATTTTAAATAATTTGGGTGTTTCATCCAGGGAGTCTAGAAAAGGGTGGCTTCTTTATATAACTTTAATATAAGAAAGCAAGGAACAAACTAATACCTGCTCGGCTAAAATACGTGAAATAAGTAGACCTATGTATGGAAAGCAGCTTTAGGCTCCACGGTATGCCCGTAACTGAGCTGCCTTTGTTACAACTCCTTTCCCTCCTTCCCTCTAACTTCTCCTCTTTCTTTCCCTTTCTCCACCATGCTTCTTCCTCCCTTACCTTCTCTCCAAGGTTGGGAGGCTGTTGTGGTGTGTCTTCACACCTTAACTTTCACACCCCATAGCCCCTCTGTCTCTGTGTTTAGATCACTTAGACACACGGGTAGGTTTTGTGTCAAGCGTTTGTGCCGTCTTCACCGTGATGCCTGTCCTAAGGTGGTGTGGAGCTCTCCAGAAGAAAAGCAGCAGCCTCTGTGCCCCAGTGAGAAAAAGCCAGCAGGCAATGTTGATTCACGTGCCACTGAGACTGTTCTGGGATTTAAACTTGTTAGCTACATCTTTCACTACCATTTCCAAATAAAGAATTAAACCACACCACCACATGTGGCGTTTAAAATTAAGTAACACAGAGGAGAGCAAAGTAATTCATAAGAAGTAAGTAAACATAGCATGAGAAGAAATGCATAGAAACCTAAATTGCATAAAGGGGAGATAGCTCAGAGGTGAATTTCTAGGTTGGGAATAAGGGGAGGCTGTTGATTGAGAAATACAAGAGAAAGTTCACTTGCTAGGACTGACGGGACTTGTCAGGGCTGATTTCAGAAAACCCACAGGGGGTCTGAAACCCAGAGAAACTGTGCACACCGCTTGACCTACGCCAAGGAAGCTGGAAAGGGAAGAGGCCGAGAGTACACAGCTAGCAGGAGGCAAGGGACTCATTTATCTTGGCCTTCATGGTTTAAACAGTGTAACACTAAGAGAAGTATCTGTTTTGAAACTATTTAAACTTATTAGCATCAACTGCTCGTCTTGAATCTGTTATTGGTTGTTTGCTTTTGAAACCCATAGTTGACTGTCTTAGAAAATTCAATTTTACATGGCCGTTGTTTATTGTTTTGTAATTACCCTAAGGCAGAAAATTGTGCTTGCTTTTTCTCCATTGTTCTCTTCTTTCGCTTCTGTACCCACCCTTTACTATATCATCATTGCCCACACTTCTGTTCTTCTTGTGTCTCTTTCTTTTCCCTTTCCTCCCTTGTTTTCTGTCCTCCCACCCAGGGTTCTGAGGCCATTTCCCCTCTCTGGGAATGTTTGTGACTGTATAAAAAATAGGTTCATATATGTATCACTCAACCCCTAAGCCACAGGACACAGGAAAGTGCTCATTCTTCCTTCAAAATGGTGATGCTTTATAAATCATCAAGTCCCCCCAAATATAACCATAACTTTTTTTCAGTCTGAGTCAAGAATCAGGAATTACTGACTTTTGGATTAGCAGGTTACCAACATTTTTATCTGTCAATTTTCCAAGTTTGAGAGAAACTAAAGTCCAAGTCCTTGGATGTTAATGACTAGAAATGGGTATGGAGACTTATCCATGATGTAGTAATTGTTTCTATGCTAGTTAGAGGCAGGTGGAAGAGTTAGCGATGATGATGGTTCCCCAGGCTTGGGCGATGGGCGTGCACAGATTCTCACAGATTCTCAGAGCACATGCCAACCAGCGATTGCAAAAGAAGTAAAATATCAACTAGGTGGCGTCTGCATATATATCTATATGCATCGGTACCTGCATATATTTGTAGTTGTGATTAATTGATTAATTTTTTAATTCATAAATTCAACTTTAACTTCTCCTTGTGGAGAAGTCCTGAGAGCACAATGGGGAAGATTTTGGGTTAAAAGCTTCATATTTAAAGATGCCATGTTTCTCTTCAATATATTTAAAACCCTAAGTGACTATGTTAAAACTCTCACAAGCCTGGAATTTGGATGTCTTGTGGCTGAAGCTCTAGTCTTTGGGGAGAGGAAGATGTCAGCGTGGGGGGATGGGGAGACACCCTGCCGTAGGGAGCAGAAGGCACAGCGATGAGCCCCTCGTCTAGGGTATTTTGGGGTTCTAGTCTGCATAATCTAGCAATGAAATCACCAAAGATTCACGGCCCGCTGCTGGTGCCCCGGGCAGGCATGGCTGGGATTAGTGCTGTGCATCGTCCTCGCTGATATTTCAGCCACAGTGGACAACTGCCACCCGCAGGTGCCGTTCCAAAGCCCTGAGCCAGCCACCAGCCACCAGGAGCCCCGGCCAGCTCGCCGTGCTGGCCTCTCTGCCATGCCGTTAACTTTCCCATACATGACCACGTATCCTGCAATTCAACAACTGCAATTGTGGACCCCAACCACTAAGTAATGGCAAAGTTTTCCTGCACTGGGTGCATGGGGCATGCTAGGTTATGTCATCCTTTGTCTCCTTTTCTCAATTAACCACAGCTTCTTTGTCAGAAATAGAAAAATGGTAGTTCTGACCATTGATTATTTATAATTGCTATTACAGTCTTGAAATGTGAATTTGATGTTATGCTACCTATTTAAAAATTAGAGGAGAGATTTGCATACTGGAGCTAACCTTTAGGAACTAAGAAAAATGCTTAAAACAAAGAAATGTTTCAAATCTCGATTAGAGATCTTCGCATACCATGAAGGAAGATGTGGCGTTTGGGAGATATATACTAAAATTTCGAGTGAAGGATTTTCACTTACTCTTTTACTGATTTTTACTTCCTTCAACTGTGTTTTGCAGGAATACTGAATTGGAGATTTTCATGTTTGATACTAGGGAAAGAACTTAAAACAAGTTTCAAATAACTAAGTGTGCTTAATTCCCCTAAAACTGGGAGTTTTACCTAGAGTTTTTTTCATTCTTTTCTTTTTTCTTTTATTGCCTCTAGCTGTTGCATTAGTAGCCTAGACCGAATGACAACATCATTGGTTTTAATAAAATAGATTAGTAAAAAGTGTAAGAGGATTAAGCATTTCAAGTTCTGGCTTCTGCAGGTCTTACGAGAGGACTGGTTTGAAGCCAGGCTACTGTACCTGCAAATTTACTGCCACTTGCGCTGAGACTGTTCCCCAGAGTAGCTGTTCTCCACCGGATGCACCTTTGCCCCCACAGGAGACTCGCGATGTCTGGAGGCGGTTTTGGTGGTGACCACAGTGGGGAAAGCGCTGGGCGTCAGGGGGTAGAGGCTGGGGTGCTGAGCCCTGCGGTGCCTGCTGTCACCAGTGAAGGACCACCCCCCTGGAATGTCAGTGTCCAGGCTAGAGGACCACCCACCTGAATGTCAGTGTCCAGGCTAGAGGACCACCCACCTGAAATGTTAGTGTCCAGGCTAGAGGACCACCCACCTGAAATGTCAGTGTCCAGGCTAGAGGACCACCCACCTGAAATGTCAGTGTCCAGGCTAGAGGACCACCCACCTGGAATGTTGGGGTGGAGGTTAGAGGACCACCCACCCGAATGTTAGTGTCCAGGCTAGAGGACCACCCACCTGAATGTTAGTGTCCAGGTTAGAGGACTACCAACCCGAATGTTAGTGTCCAGGCTAGAGGACTGCCCACCCGAATGTTAGTGTCCAGGTTAGAAACCTGGCTGAGGAGTTCACAAGCAGCTTGATTTCTCCCTTATCTCTGTTCTCATTTTCCTGATTTCTTTCCCGCTCCTCTTTAGTGGGTCTGGTGGCTTGGGGTTGAGTTGCACGGCGGCTCTGGGCTTTGTGCTGGGTCTAAGCCTTAGGGTCATTTGTTGGCTGGGAGGAGCTGGTGGAAAGCCAGCTGGGAGGGCTGCAGGAGCGGATGGCCCTGAGCACAGCGCTCCATCCCTTCTGTCTGCATCTCGGCAAGTCAGCCCTGAAGGAGCTCCAAGGTCTCTCCTTGCCCCCAGCGGCACACAGACGGGCAGCCCACTCGCTGAACTTGCCGGGCCCTGAGCGGCGGGGGACACGCCATCCCTGGAGAGGGCCGCATGGGTGGAAGGGCGGCTTCCCCTCTGCAGGACGGTGGCTCCACGCCCTGGGGCGGTCGGCGAGGCCCAGGAAAGAGGCGCGGCCGGAACTGGCCGCTGGGGAGGACAGGGTGGAGGCAGAGGGCCGCTTCGAGACAAAGCCCTGGAAGGACAGAAACACTGCTGCGTCTGAGGACGCCTAGCCTGGCTGCGCCGTGAAGGATGAAGAGTCTCCTCATAATTCCTTTAAAACGTCAAAACTTTATAATGAATCTTTAAGTTATAAAGAATAAATGTTCAGTCGCTTGGTCCTCTTCCTCGCCCCCGACGGCCCATTGGGGTGGGAGGTCCTCTGGACTCCACACTCCACTCGTCTCCAGCGTGCGCCCCCAGCACGGCCGGCGTCCGTGGCCGTCGGGGACTCTCCAGGCCCCACCGCCGCTGCCTCCCTTCACCTTCCTGTGTCCCAAATGCAGAAAGCTCAGGTCAAAAATCCAGTTAAAGCAGAAGTTGTGCTCTCACCCTATCAAGTTCCCCTGAAGTAACCTGAAGAGTCAGTGACCCCTTGGACCAGTGGGCTCGGGCCGTTAAAGCAGCTGGTGACGTGACGCGCGGGTTCGCGGAGCCCCGCGTCATGCCCCGCCCAGCCCTCTAGGTCAGGAGGCCATGCGGGCAGGGTCAGGCCCCGGCGCGAGGTCTGGCTGGGTGCTGTCGGGGGTGGCTCCGCGGGCTCCAGGGCACGGCCCTCAGCAAGGCGGAGGTGGCCGGTGGATGCAGGAACCTTCTCTGGCTGGGAAAGTCAGTGCCCTCCCTCGGATTATGTCAGAGAGAAAGCGGAGGTACCCTGAGGAGGCGGCTTCCATTGTATGAAGAGAAGTCGGTGGATTTTACATGTTTTCACTCATCACCTCTGACTTTTCTCAGGAGGAGAAGGGAGTTTAAGTAGAATAATTCCTTCCTTTGCTTTCCTTTGGAGACACCCAGAAATAAAAGAAATTATGTAGTGGATGGCACAGCAGCTTGATGAGAATTCAAGGTATCTGTTTTCTATTTCCAGCCAGGCATCTGACTTTCTGTGAGAATTTATTTCTTGTGGTCTGAACTTCTCTTTCCAGAAATAAAGCTAATAATGCATGCTGTTCACTAGTCAGGACTTAGGAAGTGATGTCTGTGGAATATTTGGGAAGAAAAAGGTTCTATAACCTGAATAAGTATTTTCCACTTGATAGCAGCAGTCAGCTCTCTATATGATTAGGCATTCAGTATTCTTATATTTGGCAACTTCCTTTCTTTTTCCCACCAGAAAGTAAAATTCGTGATTAACTGGCCAGTGTGAATTTGTCTCAACCTCACTCAGCCTGCTAACTGTTCCGCAGAGGAGCCGACCTGGCTGCAGTTGCATCAATGCAGCTCTGCTAATCTGGCCTCTGCATTCAGCCTATTCTTTTTATTTGGGTTGAGCTAAAGGAAAATGTTCAGAAAGCAAGCCTGGTGCATCCCCAGGCATCACTGGGGCTCAGCGTCGTTAGCTGCGAGGGGTGCAAGGGGGTGCAGTAAGTGTCCCAAGCCAGCCTGCCCACTTGGAAACGCCTCGGGTGTCCGCGGCCGCAGCCTGAGGACACCGGCAGGGAGATGGCGGGTCAGCAGCCTCATGCACCGAGGGAGGAGAATGAAGTCTCCTGAGTCTGAAAGATCGCTCATTACAGAATGGGTGGTCGGCTCACGCTCTTTCATTGTCATCTATCATCATTTTGTTTTGTAAGTGAGTAGTCCTTTAGCACAGCCTTTAAAGCTGAAGTTGATGGAGTTTTAAGGAGGCAGGTCATGCTCGTTGGTTTACATATCGTGCATGTTGCTTTCGTGCTTCAATGGCAGAGTGATGTAGTTGCAAGAGACTTTTGGTTTACCAAGACCGAATAAAAGTACACATCACCCGGCTCTGTACAGGAAAAGTGTGCCAACTCCTGCCTGCATGAAACACTTAAACCAAAACTAATTTCTGCAGTGAGATCATTTCTGTTGGGGTTGTTATTCACCTACACACATGAAATTCTTTTCTTTTGAAGAAGTAGCAACCCTTAGTACTTTCTTTTCATTTTATTTGCTTCAAAACACCTAAGAAGCTTTATTCTAAATGCAAACCTTGACATAATATGTAAAAGGAGAAAGTGCCTTGTGGTTTACCAGCACTCTAGAAAAGGCTCATGCTTATAATGGCATAGTGACTCTGAGGCGAATGTTAAATTGCATTCTACCATTTATATTAAGGGAAATGAATAAATAGCAACAACAGCAGCAAATGTTTATAAAGTGCTTATTGTGTGTCAAGCACTGTTCTAAGTACTTTTTTATTGCTCCCTCCAACAACCCTTTGAAATGGGACAATTATTATTTCTGTTTTACAGATGTCTGGGCTTTAGTTGTAGATAAAGTTGAAGAATGCAACCTCTAAGCAAAACAACTAATAAATATCAGTTATAACAATTTATTTCATGGGTTTGTTGATACAAATGAATGGTGGTTTCAGTTCTTATGTTTCCAAGCTTAATTTGAACCCAGTTTTATAGTTTTGTTTCTATTGGGTTTATGTATTTCACCCTTTTAAGTTAACGACGTCAGGGTGCCGGGACTGCAGGTTTCTGTGGGGACCTCGTGTCCTGCACATGTGGCTCTCCTTTCCAAGGTTCTTTCCCTGTGGTGGGCAGCGGAGCTGGAGCTGTGGGCAGACCCATCACCTGCGGCTGGCTGACTGACCAACAGACCCGGACACGGAGGGCGGAGGCCCCCGGGCAGCGAGGCGGGAGCGGGTGACTGACCCACAGTGGGGAGGCCACACGAGGCTCCAGCAAGGCGGCTGCCGGCTGGGGTCTGGCCACTGGTCGGGGTTTAGGCTGCATGAGAACCGCAGAAAGGGTGGACGCTGCCCAGCTAAGTGGGGAGAGCTATTCCCACCCCACTCCTCCCAGGTGCTCTAAGCCTGTCCTGAGGAAACCTGAGGACAGTGAAAAGAGGTGAGAAAGAAGGCAAAGAAGCCCCCAGAGGCGTTCCAATCACTTCAGCAGCCCACACTCACCAGTCTCCCCCTTTTTGGAACCTAGTGCTTTGGTTTCAGCTGTCTGACATATTATCCTATGCTTTTACTTTGGGGGGTGTAATTTCACTTGCTCCTCACACCGTAATCTCTTCCAATATTCTTGACTGTATACTAGGAGATTGTTGATTTCAAAAGTTTTTTTAACACTGCTTTGAAATGAATGTTCTGATATTAAAATTTTAGAATGTGTTTTTAATCTACTGTTAGTAAAGAGATTAAGAATTCTTTGACAGAAAAAAATATTTAATAGAACACTCAAAGTCAGTAGCGGCTCACCTGAGGGACAGAGAAAGCAGCGAAAGGAGACCCCTCCCCACTGCGCCCAGGCGCCCCATTAATCACGTGGGAGATTGATACCCCATCCCTCCATGCCAGCCCTCCGCAGCCTCATCCCTGGGGGCGGCCCTGGGTGTGATACATTTTAACCTTCTTGTCACAAAGGGCAGAAGGGTCCATAAAGGGAAGATGCCAGTAAGATTTCTTCTTGGTCCAAAACACCTGAAAGCTAATCATGGGAAATGAAGTAAATGTGTTAACATTAATATCTCTAAACCAAGCTCTGTGTTTCCTTTGTGATGGAAAGCTTCTGGAAAGAGTCAGCATTTGTTATTTTGTGAAGGTGAATATTGGATTAGTGAAAAGAATCTCTCGGTAAACAAAAAAGCAGATAATATTTCTTGAGTGCATAGACATATTTCTAGGCACTTTATAAACATAATGTCTAACTTTGAAAAGAACAATATCCAAGAATTATTCCCACTTTATGGATGAAACAGAAAATGAGAGAGAAAAGAAGAGGTTTAAGTCACAGCACTAAAAAGAAGTAGGGTTGGGATTAAAATTAAGGCCTGTCTGATGTCAGTACCCTTTGCAAGATAAGACACTTCTGTAAGCAGAGCATGTTAGAAATACTTCTGTGACTGAAAACCTTGTGAGAAATCATGTTCAGTGCTTAGTTAGCTTAGGAACACACCCAGAGTAAATATTGCCTTCCTGGCACCCGTATCTCTTGCTCTAGCAGTGTACAAATGTAATGTACAGCTAGCTTAATGCGCATCTTTAACTTTGTAGACATTTGTATTGTGAAATAAAGCCCAGCCATAGGAGGCCAGCCAGAGCCAACGCCTGCCCCGGTGAGTTAAGTGGGGGGCCCTGCACGCCCCGCCGTGCAGTCAAGTCCCTCCTGCCCTTCCGACGCGCCGCGCTTCTCCCCACGCGCACCGGGTTCCGAGTTCTGCAGTAGCCGCTCTCCCCGCGGCCTCCGTCGGCCAGCGCTGCGCTCCCAGACACCGTAGCTTCATCTGGCCCATGTAAAGCTTTCCTGCGTCTTTGAAGCCCCTTTTAATCTACAGGCCCTTCCGTGTGTTCCTTTCCCTTCTAATCTATCTGGAGAAGAATCCGGACCTTTGAACTGATGGGGTTTATTATGGTGGCACGTTTGTGTATTTGATACTCATGGTGCCAGGTCAACCCTTTCCAGTGCCTTCTCTGTCACCTTTATTTGGTTTTTAGTTGGCAGAAACCCTGTGGTGTTTTAAACTTTTTTCTTTTAATGTTAGCAGCTGTTGATACTTCATGCTTAAAATGATCATTGATTTGCTGGGAGTTGTAAAATCATGATATTGTACCACTCTTTTCATATATTAACGTGGACAGTTTTATAAAAAAATAAATATTTCCCCACTTCTATTATTACTTACCCAGAAGTAAAGTTTACTTTGGAAAAGCAGGATAAATGCTTGTTTTTTTTTCTCCTGTATTTATTAAGTTTTAATGATAATAAATTCATTCTTTGTTATGCCTTGAAAGTGATCAATTAATATTTCTAAATATCATAATGAACTAATGAACTTATACATTTATGGATTTCAAACCAGTGCAATAAAAAAATTAGGATTTCACCGTGGTTCATTTATTATGTTTTTTTGTTATATCTCTTTAATAGTTTTCTTAGACATTGCCCTCGGTATTATCATATACATAGCTGACTTGTCACAGTCTACTGATACAATTTTACTATGAACAAAGCATGGAAACGTTACTTCATCTGAGTTCTTTGCCTTCCCCACTTTGAAGTATCTTTGTTTTGAGTATCAGATGGTGCTTTACTTTTCCCTTCTGTCATCAAAAATGATCTATAAAACTCAGGCGGAGGATAGTCTATTGTAAGGACCTATATTTCTGTTTTTTTTTTTGTTGTTGTTGTTGTTGTTTTAATGTTCTTTCTTCCTTCCTTATACTCCAAGATTCGTTCTTTTATCATTTCCTTTCTTTTTGAAGAACTTTCTTTACGCATTCTTTAAGGATAAGTCTCTCAGTGACAGGTTCATTTGGTTTTCCTTCATCTGAGAATGTCTTTATCTCCCTTTCATTCCTGACAGATAACTGTACAAGACATTAAATTTGCAGTTGACAGGTCTTTCCTTTTAGCCCTTGAAAATTGTTGGACCACTTCTTCTGGGCTCTGTGCTTTTGGACGAATCTGCTGCTGTTTGAACTCATGTCCCCATAAGTAATACCTCATGGGAGTCATTTCTCTTTAGCTGCTTTCTACGTATTTTTCTTTTCTATTCTTTTCTTTTTTTGGTTTTTATTTTTAGAAGTTTAATTATGATATATTTTGGCATAGATCTGCTAATCTACTGAAACTTTAATCTTTACTGCACTTTGATTTGTCCCATATTTGCCAGTGTGAATTTTTTCAAGTTGGTATTTTAAGTCCATTTGACCTGAGCCTAGTGGCTTTGGAAGGCTTCCTTACTACCTGCTATGGCAAAACACTTCAGGCTCACCTTGTCTTTTTTCTGCCCTATCCCTAGAACCTGCCATTCCTTCAAGAAGCCCTTGAAGGAATTCCCTGACAGCATTGACTCTCACAGCTGTGGTTTCCAGACCTGCTCCTGGAAGAACTAGGACATATCTATATAGTTTTTAAAAAAATAAAATACCGGAGGAGTTTCTTAAGATAGTTCCAATTCAAATTTGGGGCCACTGGGTTTCATTTAATCTCTTTACATCACTTTGCTTCCCAAGAGCACAGGGACATGAGAATTGGTATATACCATCATAATTCTATCCCACATTTTGCACACAACATTCTCAGAATAAAAGAGCTGTTGTCACCAATTCTGATTACTGGAAACAGTAAAACAAAATTTCTTTGTATATGTTATATTTATCACCCTCTATTTTTTCATTGTCAGAGCATACAGCCTTTATGATATCTGTTTTTTCCCTTCAAACCTCATTTACTTTTAGTTTGCAAGCAGCTGTTTAGTACTCCACACAAATTCTTTTGTTGACGTCTCTAGTCTTTTTGATTGTCTGAAGTTGTTCTATTGTAGTTCTTGAGGAAGGGCTCTTAGAAACTGTGTTCCTTGAGTTCTTACACGTTTATAGTTTGTATCCTTTATATTGAAGGTCCATTTTGCTGGTTATAAAGTCTGTGCTTCACGTCTTCATTTTTTTGAGGCTCTTAAATATTCTCCCAATATTTTTTCTGACATAAAGCATTGCTCTCAAAGTCTGATAATAATTGTATTTTCTTCCCCTCGTGTCACATGCTTCTTTAATCTAAATGACCAAAGAACTTTTTTTCAAGTTCAAATTTTTATTTCATTAAGCACTGGTGTCGGCAGTTATGAGTTGATGGTTTTAGGTGCACATTGTGCTCTTTAAATATGTAGCTTCAAATCTCTTTATTTTAAGAAAATTATAG
This sequence comes from Myrmecophaga tridactyla, assembly GCA_004026745.1. Lineage (NCBI taxonomy): Eukaryota > Metazoa > Chordata > Mammalia > Pilosa > Myrmecophagidae > Myrmecophaga > Myrmecophaga tridactyla. The sequence goes on along the minus strand of PVIY010056051.1, from coordinate 664 downwards.
TATTTAATATGCATTTTGTTCCCTTAAGGGGTTCCCATTATCCAAATGTTGGATCTGCTTTCCCTATCTTCAATGGTTTTCATTGTCTCTTGAATCTTTTCACAGTTTTCTTTGTTTCCTTTTAGCTTTTTATTTTGAAATAATTTCAAAATTATAGGACAGTTACAAAAATAATACAAACCCCATACAGGGAATTCCAACATCTCCTTACCTGCCTCCAAGATACCCAGATCCACCAATTTTAAAATTTTGCCATCTTTGCTATATAACTATCTTTCCCTCTCTCTCTAATTTCATGAAATTTGAGAGCAGTTTGCACATGTCACACTCCTTGAAAACCTAATAATTCCATGTACATTTCCTACAAACAAGGATATTCACTAGTTTAGTCACTTTAAATGCAGGTATCATATTCAAGAAGTTTAACATTGATAGAAGCTTACATTCTATATTCCCTTTTTTTCTTGTGTTTCAGTAGTGATTCTTTGAGCATTTTCTCCTTCCTTCTTGGATCAAATCCAGTGTCATTCATTGCATTTAGTTACCATTATCTCCTTAGTTTCTCTTTCTTTCTTTTCTTTCTTTTGCATAGGCAGGCATAAGGAATTGAACCCGGGTCTCCGGCGTGGCAGGTGAGAACTCTGCTTGCTGAGCCATTGTGGCC
>PVIY010056050.1:0-13466 GCA_004026745.1 Myrmecophaga tridactyla | reverse complement strand
AGTATTGGAGTGGTATACCAGTTACTGTTGATGAAACAATTTTAAGATATTACTGTTAACTGTACTCTGTAGCTTGCAATAGGTATTTTTTGCCCACATACCACTCAATTATTAACTCTTTGTACCAATGTCCTACATTTGTACCACTTCACGTAAGGAATTATCTAAATTTGTAATGTTAATTGGTGACGGGCATGACTCTAAACAACCCCTTTCAACCAAGATCACCTACCATACAGCACTACTCCTTATATTCCAACTAATGAGCTACCCTCACCCCGTATATACCTCTAAACATTTTATATTCAACACTGTATGCATTCTCAATATATTAGGTTACTGCTCCCCCTTCTCTAACTTCTATCTATTTCTAGGTATATTATATCCTACATTTTAAGGCTCTGAGTTTACATATTCTAGACAGTTCATATTAATGAAATCATGCACTATCTTTTTGTTTCTAACTTATTTCACTCAGCATTATATCTTCAAGATTCATTCATGTTGTTGAATGCTGCAGGACATCATTTCTTCTTATTGAGGAATGTTATCCCATCCTACTTATATAGAAAATTTTGTTAATTCACTCATCCGTTGATGGTATTTGGATTGTTTCCTTCTTTTGGCAATTGTAAATAATGCCGCTGTGGACATTGGTTTGCAAATGTCTATTTGTGTCCCTACTCCCAGATCTTCTGGTTCTATACCAAGTAGCAGAATTGTGGTGTCATATGGCAACTCAAAATTTAATTTTCTGAGGGATGGCCAAACTGTCTTCCACAGCAGCCGTACCATTTTACACTCTCATCAGAAGTTAGTAAATGTTCCTATTCTCCACATACTCTCCAACATTTTAATTTCCTGTTTATTGAATTGTGGCCAATCTAGTAGGTATAAGATAATATCTCATTGTGGTTTTGATTCACATTTCCCTAATAGCAAAAGAAGGTGAATATCTTTTCATGTGCTTTTTAACCATTTGCATTTCCATTTGGAGAAATGTCTATTCATATCTTTTGTCTATTTTATAATTGGACTTTTTGTCCTTTTATTGTTGAGTAGTAGGATTTCTTTGTATGTTCTAGACATGAGACCCTCATCAGATATGTGGTGTTTTAGTTTGCTAAGGCTACTGGAATGCAATACACCAGATATGGACTGGCTTTAATAAAGGGGATTTATTTAGTTAGAAATTTACAGTTCCTCAGGGGAAACCAGCTAACATTCACATGGGTTTCTCTGTCACATGGGAAGGCACATGATGTCATCTGCTGGCCCGCTCTCCTGGCTTCTGAGATCAAATGGCTTCCCCTGGGATGTGTCCTTTCTGTGTCTCCAAACATCTGGGTCTGAGCTTCTGAGTTCTCTTCTGACCTCTCCTTTTAAGCCTCACTGTTTGGAGAAGGCATTCCCCTTAGCCAACTGCAGACATAATCAGCCACAGATGAAATTCACATGCTTATGATTGAAGTCCTCAGGAACAGAACAACTGGGCACCATCACCTGGCCAAGTTGACATCTGAAACTACTCTATATGCTTACCAAATATTATCTCCCATGAGTTGGCTGCCTTTTCACCCTTTTGACAAAGTCCTTTGGAGCACAGAAGTGCTCACTCTTGAGAATTTCCCATTTATTTAGTTTTTCCTTTGCTGTGTGGGCTTTGAGTGTGAGGTCTAAGAAGCTACCTCCTATCACTAAGTCTTGAAGATGTGTCCCTATATTTTCTTTAGGAGTTTTATGATACTGGCTCTTATATTTAGGTCTTTGATCCAGACTGAGTTCATTTTTCTTTTTCTCAAAATGTGTGAGGTGGGGGTCCTCTTTCATTCCTTTGACTATGGATATCCAGTTCTCCCAACACCATTTATTGAAGAGACCGTTCTGTGACAGTTCAGTGGATTTGGGGGCCTTGTCAAAATCAAACGACCACAGATCTGAGGATCTATTTCTGAACTCTCAATTCAATTACATTGATCAATATGTCCATCTTTGTGCCAGTACTATGCTGCTTTGACCACTGTGGCTTCACAATAAGCTTTAAAGTCAGAAAGCATGAGTCCTCTTTTCCAAGATGGTTTTGGCTATTCAAGACCCCCTTTCCCTTCCAAATAAATATAGTAACTATTCCAATCCTGCAAAGTAGAATGCTTTGATATTTGATTGATATTGCATTGAATCTGTAGATCAATTTGTGTAGAATTGACATCTTACTGGCACTTAGCCTTCTGATCCATGAACACATAATGTCTTTCCACCTATTTATGTCTTCTTTGTTTAGTGATGTTTTATACTTTTCTGAGTACAAGTCCTTTACATCTTTGGTGAATTTTATTCACAGGTACTTGATACTTTTAGTTGCTATTCTTAATGGAATTTTTATTCTTAATTGTCTCCTCAGTAAGTGCATTCTTAGTGTATAGAAACACTACTGATTTTTGCATGTTGATCTTCTATCCCACCACTTTGCTGAACTGATTAGCTCAAGTAGCTTTTTGGTAGATTTCTCAGGATTTTCCAAATGGAGGATCAAGTCATCTGCAAATGATGAGAGTTTTACTTCTTCCTTTCCAATTTGAATGTCTTTTCTTTCTTTTTCTTGCCTCACTTGCTCTCATTAGAACCTCGAGCACAATGTTGAATAACGGTGGTGACAGTGGGCATCCTTGCCTTGTTCCCAATCTTAGAGGGAAAGCTTTCAGTCCCTCCTCATTGAGCATGATGTTGGCTGTGGGGTTTTCATATATGCCCTTTATCCTAGCACAGAAGTTTCCTTTGATTCCTACATTTTGAAATTATTTTGTTTTTATCAAGAAAGGAGGCTGAATTTTTTCAAATGCCTTTTCAGCATCAATTAAGATGATCACGTGAATTTTCCCTTTGAATTCGTTAATGTGGTACATTACATTAATTGATTTTCTTGTGTTTAACCATCCATGCGTGCCTGGAATAAACCCCTCTTGGTCATAGTGTATATTTCCTTTGATGTGCCATTGGGTTCATTTTGCAAGTACTTTGTTAAGAATTTTGGCATCTATATTCATTGTGAAGATTGGCCTGTAGTTTTCCTCTTTTGTAGTAACTTTATTAGTGCTTTGAAATGACAATGGCTAACATTTATTGTTTTTTAAAATATTTTTAGTTAAGGAAACAAGCAATAAACTTAGAACCACCAAAAATCAATACCTTAGTTAGCTTAACCATGGGCATATTTAAATAAAGTTTCCAAATAATCTTTGTAAATACCTGTGTTTGAGCTTTAAGTTTCATGAACCAATTTAAAATTGAGGCAATAAGGAAAAATCTACACGTTTGGATAGCAAAGTTCTTACATTCTAAATATTAAACATTAACTTAAATATCATTTCATCAGCTGTCAAACAGTGAATGTTCTCAAAATGTCAAGTAGAAAATTATTAAAAATACCTACATTGCCATAGTAATGACCTGTGTCTCCTTGGAGGCGTAGGAGATGACTCCCATATATGAGTCTGGCCCAGGCACTCTGTGATCAACAATTCCATCCTGACCAAAAGGGGGACTTTCTGCCTTGGATGTCATTCCAGACAGAATAAACCTTTCTTTCTTTGTTCTCAAAGATTGGGTGAGGTTCTAAAATATAGACAATGTCTTCCTTACCCCTTTGTTATGAATTGCCTTAATCCTGACCTGATCAACTTCATTCTCATCTCTAAATGCAGGCTATACATATATAAAACAGCCTCTCATAATGCAGAAGTAATATTTTCCACTCCAGACTAAATGTGACTGCTATAAGAGCTTAAAATCTAGGACTGTTTTTACTTTTAAGCATTCCTAAAGGAGACCATACAAAAATTGTTCTTTCATTTCTGGTTTATTTTGCTTCATCAAATGTCCTATGGGTTCATTCACATTGTTGCATGCCTCACAATTGAATTCCTTTTGGGACAGCCCAATATTTGATCATATGTATACATCATTGTTCACCAATCTACTTCTCAGTCAGTGCATCTTTCAGTCATCTACATTCATTAGGCATCATGTATAATGCCCAAAGTCCACAGTCCATCAACACTCTCAATTTTAGATAACTTCATTATTCACAAGAAAAAGATAACCAATAAACACACTTTCACCAATTAGGAAATCTAAACCTTCCTTTAATTCTTGCCCCTCCCTGCATTATTTACCCCTGCTGTTGCTGTGGTTGTGCTGATGTTTTCCTTTTGAACATAGCTCATAGCATGCAATAGCAGTTTTTCCCCTGTACCCTGGACTTAAACACACTTTGTACATGAATGATACCTCTGCAGTAGTTCTTTCAAGAACTTACTTATATTTCTAGTGTGAATCAGTGGGACACATAGGTCTATACAACCCCTTTCACTCATGTTCACCTTCAATATGGTAATATTACTCATAGGCTACTACAGAACCACATTCATTTTTTTTTTTTTTTTGGCTTGGGCATTCTCCAGGAATTGAACCCGAGGCTCTGGCATGGCGGGCAAGAATTCTGCCACTGAGCCACTAGTGCACCACCCACCACCGTCACTTTTAACTATTCCTTTTCATTTGCGTTCAACCTCATTAGCTAACCATTCACCCATCCCTAGGTTCTGCATTATATCTAAGTTCTCTATATTCTGTATTAGAAGCATCTGAGTTTACTGTTATCATGATCATAAAAGTGGTGTCATACAGTATCTATCCTTTTGTATCTGGCTAATTTCACTCAGCATTATGTCCTCAAGGCTCATCCATTTTGTCTTGTGCTTCAGGACATCATTTTTACTTACTGCTGCATAATATTCCATCTTATGTATACGCCACATTTTGTTATTTCACTCGGCTGTGATGGGTATTTGGATTGACTCCATCTTTTGGTGATTATGAATAATGCTGCTATGAATATCAGTGTGAAAATGTCTGTTTGTGACACTGTTTCCAGCTTTTCTGGGCATATACCAAGAAGTGCTATTGCTGGGTCATAGGGCAACTCGATATTTAGTTTCCTAAGGAACCACCAAACTGTCTCCCATAGCAGTTGGGCCATTATACATGCCCACCAGCAGCACATAAGTGTTCCAATTCCTCCATATCCTGTCCAACATTTGTAGTTTCCTCTTTGTTTAATATCAGCGATTCTTATAGGTGTGTGGTGGTATCTCACTGTAGCCTTGATCTGCATTTCCTTATAGCTAATGAAAATGAGCATCTCTTCATGTGCTTTTGAGCCATTTGTATTTGCTCTTCCAAAAAATACCTAGTCATAACTTTAGTTCATTTTATAATTCGGTTGTTTGTTCTTTTATTGTTGAGTTGTATGATTTTTATTGTATATAGGACAGCAAACTTTTGTCTGATGCGTGTGATTTCCGAATGTTTTCTCCCATTGAGTGGGCTGCCTCTTCACCTTTTTGACAGTGTCTTCGGAGGTGCAATAGCATGTGATTTTGAAGAGTGCCCATTTATCTATTTTTTCTTCTGTTGTTGGGCTTGAATGTAAAGCTTAAGAAGCTACCTCCTGTTACTAGGTCTTGAAGATGTTTCCCTGCATTTTACTCTAGAAGCTTTTGGCGCTAATAATTTAGGTGTTTGATCCACCTTGAGTTAATTTTTGTACAGGGTGTCAGGTAAGGGTCCTCTTTCATTCGTTTGGCTATTGATATTCAGTTCTCCCATGCCCATTTATTGGAAAGACAATTTTCTCCCAGTTCAGTGGATTTGTGGGCCTTGTCAAATATCAGTTGGCCAGAGATTTGGTGCTCTATTTCTGCACTCTTGATTCGATTCCATTGGTCAGTACTTCTATCTTTGTGCCAGTACCGTGCTGTTTTGACCACTGTGGCCTTATAATAAGTTTTAAAGTCAGACAGTGTTAATCTTCCCACTTCATTCTTCTTTTTATGGATGCTTTTAGCTTTCAGGGTCTCTTTCCCTTACAGATGAATTTGGTAGCTAGCTTTTCCAAATCTTCAAAGTAGGTTCTCAGAATTTTGATTGGTACTGTGCTGAATCTGTAGATCAATTTGGGTAGAATTGATATCTTAACTATATTTAACCTTCCTATCCTGAGCAGGGAATGTCTTTCCACTTATTTAGATCTTCTCTGATTTCTTTTGGCAATGTTATGTAGTTTTCTGTGTACAAGTCCTTTACATCCCTAATTAAGTTCATTCCTAGGTACTTGATTCTTACAGTTGCTACTTTGAATGGAACTTTTTTCCTTAACTGACTCCTCGGTTAGGTCACTGCTTGTGTATAGAAATGTTACTGATTTTTGCATATTAATTTTATATCATGCCACCTTGCTGAATTGGTTTATTAGCTCAAATAACTGTTGTAGATTTCTCAGGATTTTTTGAAGTATAATATCACGTCATCTGCAAATAATGAAAGTTTTACTTCTTCCTTTCCAATTTGGATGCCTTTTATTCCTTTGTCTTGCTTGATTGCTCTAGCTAGAACTTCTAGTACAATGTTGAATAATAGCGGTGACACAGGACATCCTTGTCTCATTCCTGATGTTAGGGAGAACGCGTCTGTCTCTCTCCATTGAGTACGATGCTAGCTATTGTTTTTTCATATAGGCCCTTTATCATACTGAGGAAGTTACCTTTGATTCCTATTTTTTTTTAATTTATTTTGTATTATCAAGCCAAAACAACATACAAACATGAACATTCTTAACATACAAACATTCCGTGTATGGTGTACAATCAATGGCTCACAATACCATCACATAGCAGTATATTCATCACCATGATCATTTTTTAGAACAATTTGCATCACTCTAGAAGAAAAAAGAGAAAACTCACACATACCATACCCCTTACCCCTCCCTCTCATTGACCACTAATACTTCCATGTACTCAATAGATTTTAACCTTTTCTCCCCCTATTTTTTCTATACACCTTACCACTCCCTTTCATTATTCACTAGTATTTCAATTTACTCAATTTATTTTAACATTTGTTCCACCTTTTATTTATTTATTTTTAATCCATATTTTTTTACTCATCTATCAATATTATAGATAAAAGGAGCATCAGACACATGGTTTTCACAATCATATAGTCACATTGAAGTGTTTAATCAGAAAAGGATATCAACATTTTTCAAATAATTTTTCAGCTACTATCGAGATGATTGTGTGACTTTTCCCTTTCAATGTGTAAATGCTCTATTATTAGTTGATTTTCTTGCGTTAAACCATCTTTGCATCCCTTTATAACCCCCACTTGGTTGTGCTGTATAATTCTTTTACTGTGTCATTGGATTCGATTTTCTAGTATTTTATTGAGAAGTTTTGCATCTAGGTTCAATAAGGATATTGGTCCGTAGTTTTCTTTTCCTATAGCATCTTTACCCAGTTTTGGTACTAAAATGATACTAACTTTGTAAAATGAGTTAGGTAGTGTTCCTTTTTCCTCAGTTTTTTTGGAAATGTTTGAGCAGGATTGGTGTTAGTTCTTTTTGGACTGTTTGATAAAATTCCTGTGTGAAGCCATCCGGCCCTGGGTTTTTTTGTAGGAAGGGTTTTGATGACTGATAGAATCTCTTTAGTTGTGCTTGGTTTGTTGAGATCTTCTATTTCTTCTTGAGTCAGTGTAGCTTGTTTATATGTTTCCAGGAATCTGCCCATTTCATCTAAGTTTTCTAGTTTGTTGGCATATAGTTGTTCATAGTATCCTCTTATGATTTCTTTTATTTCTTCAGGGTCTGTGGTGACACACCCCTTCTTATTTCTGATTTTGTTTACTTGCATCTTCTCTCTTTTTTTTCTTTGTCAGTCTTGCTAGTGGCCCATCAATTTTATTGACTTTCTCAGATAACAAACTTTTGGTTTTATTAATTCTTTCTATTATTCTTTTGTTCTTCCATTCATTTAACTCTGCTTTAATCTTTGTTATTTCTCTTCTATTTGCTTTGGATTAGACTGCTGTTCTTTCTCAAGATCCTCCACATAAACAGTTAAGTCCTTGATTTTTGCTCTTTCCTGTTTTTTAACGTAGGCATTCTGGGCAATAAATTTCCCTCTCGGCACAGCCTTTGCAGCATCCCATAACTTCTGATATGTTGCATTCTCATTTTCATTCATCTCCAGATAACTACTGATTTCTCTAGCAGTTTCTTCTTTGACCCGCTGGTTGTTTTAGAGTGTGTTATTTAATCTCCATGTATTTGTGAAAGTTCATGTTCTTTGGTGGTTATTGATATCTAGCTACATTCCACTGTGATCAGAGAAAGTGCTTTGAATAATTTCACTGCTTTTAAATTTATTAAGAAGTGTTTTGTGCCCCAGGATATGATCTACCCTGGAGAATGTTCCATGAGCACAAGAGAAGAATGTATATTTTGATGCTTTGGGGTGTAATGACCTTTATATGTCTGTTAGGTCTAATTTATTTATCAAGTTAACTTCTCTATCTCTTGTTGATACTTTGTGTGGTTGTTCTATCGATAGAGGAGAGTGGTGTATTGAAGTCTCCTACTATTATTGTTGAAACCTCTATTGCTCCCTTCAGTTTTGCCAATGCCTGTCTCGTGCACTTGGGAGCTCCTTGATTGGAAGCATAAACACATTTATGATTGTTATTTCTTCTTGCTGAATTTTCTGTTTTATTAATATATAGTGTCCTTCTTTGTCTCTCATGATGTCCTTACATTTAAAGTCTCCTATATTATTATAGCTACTCCTGCTTTCTTTTGGTTACACCTTGCGTGGGACATATTTTTCCATCCTTTCACTTTCAACCTATTTGTATCCTTGTGTCTAAATTGAGTCTCTTGTAAGCAGCATTATAGCTGGATTATGTTTCTGAATCCATACTGCCAATCTGTATCTTTACATTGGTAAGTTTAGTTCACTAACTTTCAAAGTTATTACTGAAAAGGTGTTTCTTGAATCCACATCTTATCTTTTGGATTTTATTTGTCAGATCTATATAGTCTTTTCCCTTTTTCTTTTTTTATCCTTTCAGTTACCCTTACAGGTACTCTTCAATTCTGTGCCCTCCTCCAGACCTCTTTTTCCTGTCTTTTTTTTCCAACTGGGCAGAACTCCCTTTAGTGTTTCTTGCAGGTCCAGTCTTTTGTTGACAGATTCTTTCAAGATTTGTTTGTCTGTGAATAGTTGAATCTCTCCCTCAGTTTTGAAGGACAATTTGGCTGGGTACAGAATTCTTGACTGGATGTTTTTCTCTTTCAGGATCATACCACTGCCTTCTCACCTCCATAGTGCCAGCTGAGTTATCTGAACTGAGTCTTATGTGGTTACCCATGTGGCTAGTATATTGTTTTTCTCTTGCCACTTTCAGGATTTTCTGCTTCTCTTCAACATTTGACAGGCTGATTAGTATGCGCTGTGGAGAAGACCTGTTTGGAATTATTCTGTTTGGAATTCATTGAGCTTCTTTGACTTGCATATTTATGCCCTTTATATGAGTTAGGAAGTTTTCCCCATTATATCCTCAACTAATCTTCCTAGTACTTTCCTCTTCTCTTCTCCTTCTGGGACACCAATGATTCTTATATTTGTGTGCTTTGTTTTATCCATCTTCTCCCTGAAATCCATTTAAAATTTTTCCACCTTTTTGGCCATTTGATGTTTTGAGTGTTCAAAATCAGTTATCCTGTCCTCTAGTTTGCTTATTCTTTCTTCTGCCTCTTCAAATATGCTGTTGTGTGTGTACCTAGTATTTTTTTGGGGGGGGGTGCATGGTCTGGGAATCAAACCCAGCTCTCCCGCATGAAAGGCAAGCATTCCACCACTGAACCACCCATGTTCCCTCTAGTATGTTTTTAATTTGATCTACAGCATCATTAATCTCTCTGATATTTACTATTTTTCTATTTATTATTTCAAAGTCCTCTTTATACTCTTCTAGTGTCTTCTTGATCTCCTTTATGTCATTAGCCATCCCATTTTTATTTATTAGAGTTATATGAACATCTTTGATTAGTTGTTGCAATGTCTGTGTCTCTTCTGGTGATTTAGTTTGGTCATTAGGCTGGACTATATCTGTCTGCATCATGATATGTTTAGTGATCTGCTGTCTTCACAGCATGTAAATATCTTGATTGGTTTACTTTGGAAATTGATTTCCTTCAGTAGTCTAAAGCTTTGTATTTGTGGGATGGATGTGGAGCAGGATGTGGGGCGCAGGGCCAGGCACAACAGCGCAGTGATGCATTGCAGCACAGATATAGGTGTATGTTGGGGATGCTATGATTGTGCCTATGAGTGTGGATACTCAGCTGTGGATGTGGCTGTGTGTGTGTGCATGGGTCTGGGGCCCAGGGCCATGGTGTGTCCTGGTCTATGGCATGGGGCCCTTTGTGCACATGTGCAAAGCTCAGTGCAGCAGTTTGGCATTGTGCCTGCATGGGCTGGGGGCAGATGTGGTCCGGCTGTGCCTGTGTGGGCTGGGCGCAGATGTGGTTCGGCTGTTTGCATCAGCCAGACAGTCTCTGGTTGTCTATTTCTCAGTTCCTTAGCTTTTGCAACCAGGGCCTCCTAACTGAGTCTTCCAGCCCAATCTCTCCTACTTCTGGTGTCCTTGATATTATCTATTTCTTGCAATGCTTTTTTGTACCTAGTGCAGTCCCCAAATTCTCTGCTCAGCATTCAAAATCTTGTAAGCAGATTCAAATAGGAATTGTATCATCAGCAAGAGGAATGTCCAGTGGATCGCTAGCTCCTTGTGGGCAGGAACATAGTCTTCATCATCTCTGTGCCACCAGTGGCCAGCACAGTACCTGCCACATGTGCAGATCTTTGTTCAAGATTTCTAAGGATTCCCTTGAACTGTGTCTTTGCACCACAGATTGATTTAAAAGCCTTACCCAGTCTCATTAATGCTTCCTCTGGCACAGGATGCAAAGTGGCCCAGTGGCTGGGCTGAGGGCCCCTGGGTGGATACTGGAGATGGGTTTTGGTGGCTCGCCTTTTTCACTGTGTGATATGTGTATGTGTGTGTCTCACTCGCTCCCCATCTTTCCCTTGCTTGTGCTACCCGTGTTGCTTTCAAGGACAAGGTGAAATACCTTTTTAGTTTACCTAATTTTTTGACATACAGTTGTTGATAATTGTCCTCATAATCTTTTTTATTTCATTGGGGATGGTAATAATTTCCCCCTTTTATTTACGATTTTATTTATTCATATATTCTCTCTTTTCTTTGTCAGTCTAGTTAATGGTTTGTCCATTTTATTGATCTTTTCCAATAACTTATTGGTTTTGTTGATGCTATTTTCTATTTCAGTCATCTCGGCTCTAATTTTTAAATTCTTTTCTTCTGCTTTGTTAATTTTTTGCATGTGCAGGCACAGGGAATCAAACCCGGGTCTCTAGCATGGCAGGCAAGAACTCTGCCACTGTGCCACCATCGCTTGCCTTTTCTTCTGCTCTTTAATTTGCTCTTTTTCAAGTTCTTCCAGTTTTGAGGTTATGTCTCTGATTTGTAGTCTCTCTTCTTTCTTAATACAAACATGGAAAGCCATAAATTTCCCTCTCAGAACTCCCTTTGCTGCATCCCATAAGTTTTGGTATGTTTTACTCTCATTTTCATTTGCCTCAAGAGATTTCATAATTTTACTTCTGATTTCCTCTTTAACTGATTGGTTGTTTAAAAGTATGTTGTTTAATGTCCATATAATTGCCAATTTCCCCTTTCTTCTACAGTTACTGATTTCCATCCTCATTCTGTTGTGGTCAGATCATACACATTGTATGATTTTAATATTATTTTAATTGATTGAGACTTATTTGTGACCTAAAATATGGCCTAACCTGCAGAATGATTAATGTGCATTCAAGAATAATGTGTATTCTGTTTTTATTGGGTGCAGTGTTCTCTCTGTCTATATATATATATATATATATTTGGTCTAGTTGGTTTAGAGAATCATTCAATTCTTTTACTTCCTTATTGATCTTCTGACTAGATTTTTTACCCATTATTGAGAAGGACATATTAAAGTCTCCTACTATTCATGTACAACCATCAATCTCTTCCTTCCAATCTGTCAGTATTTGCTTCCTATAGTTTTTAGCTCTTCTGTTAACTGCATATATATGTATAATGTTACATCTTCCTGTTGAATTGTCACCTTTCTGTTTGATGAACTCAATTTAGTCTTTTTTTAATGGGTAGGTCTGATAGTGAGCAGTTATTTAGTTTTCCTTCATCTAAGAATGTCTTTCTTTCTCTTTAATTCTTTTTTTTTGATTTTTAAAATTTATTTTTTCAAAAACTTTTAAGTTAATTGTGCAATATTGAAAACTGAAAAGCACAAGAAGTGAAGAACAAAAAGTCATCCAGAATCACAAGCATTTTACAGTTTGACATATCCTTTTAGGTCCTTTATGTATACATTTTTATGTGGTTGAGATCACCCAGAAGATATCATGATTTTTCATGAATATTTACCAATTCAAAATCCCAAAGCCATGAGTATTGTGAGAACCAAGAATACATTTCACCAACTTAATCAGGGGGGAAAATATATTTCTGCCTTTCTTGGGAACCAAAATGTCATGAAAGACAAAAATAGCAACAAGCCTCTATTGATATTGCATGTCAAATAATGCATTTCCTTAACACTCAATTTAAAATGAGACATAAAGCAAGAGTACAAAAGTATAACGCATCTAAGAGAATTCATTGTCAGATCTATAGAGAAATAATAGCAAAGTATGTTTCCATTGAGTTATTTAACAACATTTTCCTATGGTACAGTCAAGAGGTGTGAACACACAGTGGTTACATCAAAAAAGGAAATATGAGCACTTACGCATACATCCCTCCCCTTTGCGCTTTCTTCTGCTCCATTGCAGCCCATCTAATGAACAGGATCTGATGCACACTGCTCAGGGATGGTTTAACAATTTCATGTCAAAGATGCTTCTTTTCTATAACAAAAAGATATTTATAAATTCTTGGGCAGGCAATGGTGGCTCAGTGGTAAAGTTCTCGCCTGCTACACCGGAGACGCAGGTTCAATTTCCGGTGCCTGTCCATGTAAAAAAAACGATATTTATAAATTCCTTAATTCACTAACTCTACTTTTTATCACACATTGTCTCCTCAGGATATCTAAAAAGCTTAGATCCTGTGAAAGAACAAATTAATCTTATCCTCAATAAACAGGTATTTTATTTAAAAATGCACATAGAACTATGATTATAATCTAAAATGGTCTTCTAGATAAAGAGATACTAGGGAAGAATTCTTCCCTTTGCCCTTCCTCTTCATCCTCTTCCACCATTACAATGACAATGTACAGAAATATGTTTAGTTCCAAGAGGTGGATTGGCAAAGGTCACTCCCAGAAGGCAGTTCCTCTTATCAACTAGCACAAGGACATTTGTATATGGGTTATTTTTCTACCTCTATTTTTAATACATTTTGGACATGCATTAGGACATGTCCTTTAATACACAGTGAAAACTAAAATGCCCATATAGAACAGACTG
>PVIY010056049.1:0-13460 GCA_004026745.1 Myrmecophaga tridactyla | reverse complement strand
ACAGGAGAGGCTCACCAGCCCAAGCAGGAATGAAACCTGTCTCCTCTGAGTCCTCCTTAAAAGGCTTCCCGTGATTAGATTTAGCATCACTAATTGTAGAAGCCACTCCCCTTTGGCTGATTACAAATGGAATCAGCTGTGGATGCAGCTGACGTGATCATGACCTAATCCTATGAAATGTCCTCCTTGCAACAGACAGACCAGCGCTTGCCCAATCAGATAAACAGGCACCACAACTTGGCCAAGCTGACACATGTCCCTAACCATGACAGGTATATATCTCCCTGACAACCTGGGACGTGACTCCTGGGGATGAACCAGGACCCGGCATCATGGGATTGGGAAAGCCTTCTTGACTAAAAGGGGGAAGAGAGAAATGAGACAAAAGAAAGTCACATGAGAGTTGAGAGGTTATCCTGGAGGTGATTCTTATGCATTATATAGATAAACCTTTTTAGTTTATGGGGCATTGGAGTGGCTGGAGGGAAGTACCTGAAACTGTTGAATTGTATTCCAGTAGACTTGATTCTTGAAGACAACTGTATAACTTTACAGCTTTTACATTGTGACTGTGTGATTGTGAAAACCTCATGGCTTGTTGCTCCTTTTATCCAGGGTATGGACAGATGAGTAAAAAAAGTAAGGACAAAAAAATAAATAAATAAAAGGGAGATGTATTAATTTACTAAACTGCCAGAATGTAATATACCAGAAATGGAATGGCTCTTTTTTTCTTTTTTCTTTTATAAAGGGAATTTAATCAGTTATAAGTTTGCAGTTCTAAGGCTATAAATACATCCCAACTAAGGCATCCAGAGAAAGATGCCTAGGCTCAAAGAAGGGTGATCTGGGAAGGCATGTGGCTGGCATCTGCTAGTCCTTTTTCCTAGTTTCACTGCTTCCAGCTTCTGATGCCAGTGGTTTCCTCTCTAAGCATCTGCGGGCATTCACTTAGCTGCTCTGGGATAAAACTCTGGGTTTCATCTCTTAGTTTAGCATCTTTCAGGGCCAGAAATTTGTCCTCTTCAGGTTCTGGGTATTTCTGTAAGTCCTTGCTTAGCACTCGGGCTATTTCTGTCTTGATCTCCAAATGTCTACATCGCCTTTTCTGTTGGCAGTCCAAGCAACTGAGGTTTCTTCAAAATGTTTCCCTTTTAAAGGACTCCAGTAAACTCATCAAGACTCATCTTACATACATGGAATCACATCTCCAACTATTCAAAAGATCACATCCACAACTGGGCATAGATTAGAGATAATCTAATCCAAAGGTCCTACCCTACAATATTGAATCAGGATTAGAAGAAATAGCTGCCCACACAAGATTGGATGAGGATTACAACATTGGATGAGGATTAAAACAAGGCTTTTCTGGGGTACATCAAACCGGCACAGGGGTGGGGATAAGGGGTTAAAAAAAAATTGGGTAGATTGCAATACTAATGGTCAATGAAAGGGAGGGCTAAGGGGTATGGGATGTATGCTTTTTTTCTCTCTTTTGTTATTTCTTTCTCTGGAGTGATGCAAATGAGCATGGTGATAAATGCACAACTATGTGATAATATTATGAATCATTGATTATAAACTTTGGATGGACTGTATGTGTGTGATGATATCTCAATAAAAATATTTTTATAAAAAAAGTCTTCCATGGCACAGAATGAAACCCAAATGAAACCCAAATCCCTTAGCAGCTTTTCAGGGTCCTCCATAAACCGTCGCTGCCCATTATCTCCCACCCAATCTCCCACTGTCGCCTGCACAAACCCTCTGCTCTGGCCAAACTGCCTGCTTCCCTGCTCCTGGGAATACTCGGTATATCTTCCCTTTCTTCCCTATCTTTGCTGATCCCCACCTGGAATGCTCCCATCCTTCCTCTTCCCTGTATGTCTAACTCCTACCCTAAGACACTTAAAAACCAGGCTTAAATCCCTCATCCTCCATGAAGCCGCTTTTCAGGAAACTTCCCACCTGGATGATCTCTCCCCTGGATGCCCAGTTAGCAGCTGGCACTTTATGGCCCTGCCCTGCACTGCAATTTATTTGTTTCCATGCCTCCCATGCCACACCAGTTGGACTGTGAAGCCCCTCGGTACTATGTCCTGTACTGGCTTCCCCGGCATCTCGCTCTGTTCCTCTCACACAGTGTGAGATACCCATGAAAGGCTTGCTGCAATCATTTTTCAGGAAGCACCTCTAAAAGCCTTTGGTCCTCCCTTGTACTTACGGTTTATGAGATACTTTTGGTCTTTAAACTACCTTAGTTTTCTTTATTTCTGTCCAACCATTGCCTTCTCGTTTAGCCTGTGACAGGCCTATCAATTCACTCTGTCCCTTAGGCCATCAAGTACGCTGAGTGAGTGTTTAACAGAGGAATCATAAAAGGTGATTGCTAGGTCAGAAAAATCACCCTGGATCCCAAAGGGACATACAGAGTCTACAAACAAAAAACAGGCAACTGGAGAAATAGATAAAGAGAAAGGGAGCTATAGCTTCTCTCCACCTAAGTCAATGTTCCCTTCTAGAAACCAAAAAAAAAAAACATCTGAATAAAACATAGGCAAATAATATTGAGATTGGAAAACTGTGCATGTAGCAAAAGCACAAAGGGTTTATAAAAGGCAGATTTTGCTCCCCACCCCCAAATCACCAAAAGCTCCAGAAAACTAACAATTTTTGTACAGCACATCTGTTTTCAGTTACCTGTGCCTGAACCACAAACTTAGTGAACTAGAGAGCTCCCCAGCTGACTCCACTGTTTAAGGTCTGACCGAGAAAATTATGCAGGGGTGGAGAGTAGAATTTGAAAACTTGAGCAAACTGCTATATAACATTCACAGGTCTTGGTGCATCTCACTGATGACTTTTAGTGGACTAGGAATTGTTCTATTGACTTGATTGCTGGAAAAGTAAGAGCTGCCAAGGGGTATTATTACCATTTAGTAAGCACAGCTACCCATGTTAGTCAATCACTAATTAACATATTGATTTACCAATTAACAGTCTCACGTTACCAACCAATTCCTAACATTAGTCTTTTCTTTTCCCATTACTCTAACTTGCAACTATCTCCCTAAACCTCTCCAGCTAAGATTTTCTTCTTTATTGAAAAAACTCTTTACTGCAATGTTTTTAACATTGAAGTCTTAAGCCCTGTTTCTCCACAACATCGTCTCTCTAGGTTCATAGTATAGTGTGGTAAAGTCCTAACCTTCTTTCCTTTCAGTGAACTGGTGATACCTCATGCTGTTCAACTATAGAAAGATGCTACAAAAGGGAAAAGAGAAAATACTTAATAGTTGTTCATCCTTCTAGAAAACTATGCAGTGCATAGTTAAGTAAAAGAAGTGACTGATATCTCTAGATACTCTTCAAAACAGTGCAGTATTGGAAATCCCTCCATACCAAAATTCAAACCTCTCCCTTATTAGACATTGCCCTGACCTACTCAAGAAAAGTATAGCTCCCAAGCTTTACTTTCCCCACCACACCCCCCACTTTATTTATTGCTATAAACATGGTTGGAAAAGGGAAAATGTAATTTTAAAATTCTACTGGAAAACAGAGATCCCAATGATTTCATTGTCACAATAAACTTCTGTAAGAAAGCATCATCCTACATTCTCAAAATATATATATATATATATATTTTTTTTTTTTAACATGGGCAGGCACCGGGAATCGAACCCGGGTCCTCTGGCATGGCAGTCAAAATATATTTTTTATTTAATAATTATTGTCATCCAGGTACTTTGCCAAATTTTAAATAGTTAGGTTTCTATCCAAAATACAACTATTTTCTAATGAAACATTCAGTATTTCCTATAGTTAAAAGAGACATGTCAGGCTAACAATTGTCTCACTATAAATTTTTCACTTGAATTGCTTTATATGGAAACAGAGATTATTGCTAAAATTTCAGTAGAATGGAGATTAAAAGATGTATCCAAGGCTCTTCACAGAGACCAGCATGAATCGATCCAGGCTGGCAGGAATTGACCCAGGACCCAATAAAATATGTTTTGGTGGGGAAAAAATGAATTGCACTCCATTTGTTTATCCCTAGGGATTTCACCATAATGGGCTTTTTTTTTTTAATGGATCTTACTGTAAAAAAAAAAATTTTAATTGGAACAGTGTGGTGCCATTTGGCTTGTGTCCTACAAGGGCAACAAAGTTCTGAGCCAGCAGTCATCAGCTTCTCTCACCACGCTCCATGTGCTGGCAGGGAAGATGAACCTATCCTTTGGGTCAGGGAGAATCTAAGCTAAATTTAGAAGCTTATACAACATACACTTCCATGACGTTTCCTTCTCTTAAAAAAAAAAAATTGGCAAGGGATCCATCTAACAGAATTATAAAAAAAATTTAAAGTTTCTGAACAGATAAAGAAACCTACTAATTTGCCAAATAATAATCTGGAAGCTACTATATTTTCAATTCATAAAAGCAATATCCGATAAAGTATAAGGAACCAATTATGTTTTTAATTCATAAAGAAGTGTCCTGTGGTATATTCTCTACCTACAAAAGAAGGTGGTCATCAACTGGCTTCCCCCTCACTTGGAGAACTCATCCGCTTCCACGATTTCAATGCTATTGATAATGTTTATCGCTTATTCTTTTTCAAATATTACATCTTTGCCCTCTGTGCTGGTTTGAAAGGATGTATGTCACCTAGAAAAGCCATGCTTTAATCTAAATCCCATTTCATAAGGGCAGAATAATCCCTATTCAATAGTGTATGTTTGTAACTGTAATCAGACCATCTCCCTGGAGATATGATTTAATCAAGAGTGGTTGTTAAACTGGATTAGGTGATGACATATCTCCACCCATTTGGGTGGGTCTTGATTAGTCTCTGAAGTCCTATAAAAGAGGAAACATTTTGGAGAATGAAGGAGATTCGGAGAGAGCAGAGAATGCTGCAGCACCACGAAGCAGAGAGTCCATGAGCCAGCGACCTTTGGAGATAAAGAAGGAAAATGCCTCCCGGGGAGCTTCATGAAACAGGAAGCCAGGAGAGAAAGTTAGCAGATGATGCCGTGCTTGCCATGTACCCTTCCAGATGAGAGAGAAGCCCTGCCTGTGTTCACCATGTGCCTTCTCACTTGAGAGAGAAACTCTGAACTTCATCAGCCTTCTTGAACCAAGGTATCTTTTCCTGGATGGCTTAGATTGGACATTTCTATGGACTTGTTTTAATTGGGACATTTTCTCGGCCTTGGAACTGGAAACTAGCATCTGATTAAATTCCCCTTTTAAAAAGCCATTCTGCTCCTGGTATATTGCATTCCGGCAGTTAGCAAACTAGAACACCCTTCCTAAATGTCAAAAAGGTAAAAAATGGGTTCAATTCCTTCCTTCCCACCTTCTAAAATCCAAAATGGCCTGCCTCCTCTCTGTTTCACTTCCCTACACCCCACAGTGCCCCTCAACCCCCTAGGACCCCATCCTGTCACACCAAAACCACTCCAGCAGCCCCCCTGCCAAAATCTAAACTAAGCTGCCCTATATCCAAAGGCCATACTCATTCTCAAACACTTAAACACACAATGCCACACCCTCCACACCAGCTTAAATTAGTATGAACACCTAAATCTTGCATTCAACACACCCACCAGCAGCTGTGCCTCACTAAACTTCTTCACTCTTCTTTCTCCAGTGCCTCTAAGTAAAAAACTTAGTGGGAAAACACGGTAGTCATTGTAGTTGCCATATTCATACCAGAACCATCTCACATGATTTCAGACAGAACTCTGATTTAGCATTAGCGCCTACCAACAAGCCTCATAATATAGAAAGTTCAGTATGCATTTAAATGAGATTTAAACTTCCCTTCACTGCTGGGAAGAAAATGAGGGAAAGTTATAAGCAAGCAAGTAGCAGTTTCAAATTCCCAAGAGGTTTTAAGAATACTATATTCATCTCAGATTCCAAGGACAAAAATCTGCCAATGTTCCTTTAATAGAGGAAGTAGCAAACTACACCCCATTATATTATCCCCAAAATGTAGTCAGCAAGTCTACCACATAGTGTTCTCATTTGCCAAACATATCTGCCACTAGATTCCTCAAAAGAGGTACTTTATTCCCTTATTGCTGGCTAACATAAGTGCCTCAAAAAGAAATTTGACATGAATTACCTAAGGTTTGGTGTCTTATCTAAGGGCTTACGATGGTTTTAATTAAACTAACTGATAACCATTTCGCCAAGGGGAAAAAGATGAATTGAAAGTTGGATTACTATCTACCAGAAAGATCCAGGACATTGTCTCTTGGCTGGGTTGAATGGTAAAGTGAAACTAAAACATGTTTTAATAGAATTTACAATAGTGAAATATCAACATTCTTTTTCTAAAGAAAATAAAATAACATGCTGTGCCAGTTTGAAAGTATAATGTACCCCAGAAAAGCTATGCTTTATTCTTGATTCAATCTTGTCAGGGCAACTTTCTTCTACTCCTGATTCAATAGTGTACATTGGAACCTTTTGACTAGATGATCTCCAAGGTGATGTGACACACCCAATAGTGGGTGTGACTTTTGATTAGATGGAGATGTGATGCCACCCATTCCGGCTGGGTCTTGATTAGTTTAGTGGAATTCTTTTTAAAAGGACACATTTTGGAGAGAGCTGGAAACAACAGAGCCTACAGAAAATGCCAGAAGCCTCAAAGCCCACAGGAACCTCACAGCAGAGTTGACACAGATGCAAACACATGGAGAACAGACAACGATGTGTGGAGATGTCTGAAGCCCAGCAGACATCGCCATGAGATGTTAAGCAAGCCAGAACCCAGAGAGAGCCAAGGGAAGCCAAGAGGTAAAAGCCAGTTGGAGAAGTAAAGTGAGGAACCCTCACAGGAACAGGGGCTGAAAGCAATGGAGCCCAGAAGCAAGGGACCAGCAGATGCCAGCCACATGACTACCCAGCTGAGAGAGCTGTTCCTGTACATCAGCCTTTCTTGGGTGAAGGTAACCTCTTGCTGGTGCCTTAATTTGGACACATTCAATTCCCTAGAACTATAAACTTGTAACTTATTAAATTCCCCTTTTCAAAAGCCATTCCAGTTCTGGTATATTACATTCCGGCAGCTTGCAAACTAACACACATGTCTTATATAGACAGGCAAGCAATGTGTTCATTTGTTATAAGATCATTTCCCAAAACATCTCCAAAGATGGACAAACACCTACACCTAGTGACATTAATGGATAAAAATCACTTTAGTGAAATCTGTTGTAAAGAACATTGAAAAACTGAACGAGGAAAATGAAAAAGGGTCACTGTGAGGTCTGGCAGGGTACCAGGATTTCTTTGGGTTTTCCTTGAATTTTAGTCCATGAGTTTCCAATTATCATCCCTTCAGACATCCACGTTTTATAACTAGGCCCAAGTTGCCACACCACGAAATTCAAACAATAAAGGTGTTTTCCCAATTCTTAGAAGGAACAAAAATAAATACATATATATATGTATATATGTACAAAGGCTACATTTACTACTTCTTAAGTTTTCCCATTAATTTCTCTAAAATCTCCACAAACTACCACCACATGGCTTAATAAGGAAATGAGGTCAACATATATATATATATATATATATATATATATATATATATATATATATATATATGCTTGTACATATTTGTGTTTAAACAAAATTCTATAAATATGAAATATGATTTCAATAAACAATTTTAAATAGTTAAATTTTATGATGCAAAGACCTACACCATTCACAACAGAAATATATTTGCTGTTAGTTAAGCAGGTCCTTTTTCATAAAACAAAAATGGTGATTCCCCAATTTTGTGGCACTCTGCGATATGCATCTCAGAGCTGACTGAGGTAAGAGCTTCGCCCCCCTGAGCAAGTTTGATTATCACTCCCTAGATTCTAGTCGAATCCTCTACCCACCTACAACACATTCTGCAGGAAGCGATGAAAAGTCCAGAAGTTCACACCAGGCCTGTGGCCCTTGGTGAGGCACATTGTAAAATGTCCATCAACAACTACCACAAACCCTCCCTCTGCAGGAATGCGGTTGGGGCCATGGCAGCCAAGAGTTAGTCAATCAAATATAAACATGATGTCACAAAATGCCACCTGTTGAAAACCAGCTCTCTCTGGTCCCTCTTCTGGGTTCTCATCTGCACACAGCAGCCTGCCTACGATGGAGCAACGAGAAGAAACAGGTTCCATCTGTGCAGAGACATGAGTTAAAGCAACTTGCCAAACTATGGGAAATATTCTAGTTGGATGTTGGACATCAACGCTTGGTTCTAATGGGGTAATGACTCTCACTACTTTCTCATAAACATGTTAAGTAGATTGTTACTTTCACAAGAAGTTAAACCCTTCTGTGGCTTTCTGACTGACTTCCATAACCAAGAGCCTCTTAAGCTATTAACAGCCAAGTGTCACAGCCCTAAAGACTTGGCCTGTTTGTTAGTCTCAGGCATGTCACCAGTCACAAGTTCCTGTAAAATAAGCCCTGGTTGAACAGAATACAGAAAACAAAAAGGAAAGAAAGCACAAAACCCCATCATGGCTGTCAGAGAATGTGTACAGAGCTTAAAATGATATGGTGCCAGATTCGGGGGGGAAAAAAAAAAACAAAACGAAAAGAACAGAACAGATTTCAGTATGGTCTTCTCTGGGAGCTGTCTGCAGAGACCAAGCCTGCTAGCTATATCACAGAGCACCAATGAAACTAATTTCTTCAGCCACACAAATGCCTGACCTAGAGCTACCTTAGGTAAGTCTGATAATTCAACCACCTCAATGTATAAAGTAAAAGAGACAAACTGGCCAATTCGGCACAAGAGATAAAACTGTTCCATTTGACCACTGCAGCTGTTTAGCTGACCTGGTCATTTGCTGTTTCTCTATGGGGATTCTCCATGGCAATATTAAAGCACATTATCTTTTCCAAACTTCTTTTGCCTCAATAAATTTCATTTCATCTTCAGCAAAGTTGAGTACATTTCCGTTTAATACCAGTTACCTAAATTTGAAAGCAATTTTTTGTATTTAATCCAAAGATCTCCCTAAATGTTATCAAAATGGCAACCAAATTTAACAATCCTTTAAGGAGTGCCTAAAGACAGAAATAATTTCTCACTACCTCCTCACCTTGAATGTTTTTAATGCTTCTTCTCTTTACTTCTCCCAAAAATATTTAAAACCACTTGATTCTAAACAATGCAAAATACTTTTTCACTTGTGAAGCTGAACAGGTTGGTTTCTATTCCAATTGTTGAAAAAAACGTTAACTTAGGTAAGCTTGCAAAGACCATAGAGTGCCAGAATCCTTTTATCATAAATTCCCTTACAAAAAAAAAAAAAGAATCTCTATACCTACTAGCTGCCCTGAGTTATATCACAGTTATCCTCTAGCTGATAAAATGAGCAAAATAGTTGAGGAAGAAGTTAAATCTCACATAGCCAGAAAAGGAAAAGTGTAAGAAAAAGCAGCCGAGCTGTAGAGCCTGCTTTGTGACGTCACAGAGTACTTGGCAGAGAAGACGTGTGTTTCTGTTTGGTCTAGAGATGAGCAAGACAGGAACCAGCAATGCTAGGCTTCAGACATCAGTAGTCTCTTTGAAGAAACATTTTGACACTGCTGTAACACTGCACAGAAAAGCCAAACAAATCCACTAAACACACACAGAAAACCATACAACATTCTACATTTTCTATCTGTATATCTCACCTCATTTTTATAAAGCAAGGGTTCAGCACACGATACACATTCTCAGTTTAGGAATTACGGGACTTGTTAGCGAATTTAGGGATTGACAAACAAACCAAAGTAGCTGTCAGATGGTTGGATGTGCCCATTAGTCAGTTATAAAAGCGGGATCTGGGTCTTCAGATATGAGAAAGTGGCTCTCAAACACATCAAATTCTAATTAAATTTTAAAATCTAATGAGAAATACCATTACTCACACTCTTTTATTTGATCCGTGGCACAGAGTAGAAAATAAAGAGGAGCACACAGAGACCTGATTCAACATATCTGAGAGGTTGGACAGATTTGTTTAACAGGCTTAAAAGGAGAATATGTATGAGGACTCTTACATTTTTCCCCTACCTCACCTTCAAAAGTTAAAGTTTTTACACATTAGCCTGGTTTTCAATATTGCAGGCACAGGCTTGCAACGCCTATCTATATCGCTGGACGGGACTGGCCCGTTGTGTCTGTCATTCACACCTGAGGTGACCCGGGGACCCACAGATGGCTGAGTGACAGGACTCCAGAGGGTGGGGGATGCAGGCCACCCCCCAGGAGGTTACCAGCTCTTTCCGAATCGACCCTCTAGAACAGTGGGCTTCACGGTGGAGTACATGCAGACTTTCTAAGAGGTTTGCGGGCGCGGACTGTTTTGTGGGAATTGAGTTAGGATCCTTAGCTTCCATTATGTGTGCTTTCCTCAGATGCTTCTGCCCGCGGTTGAAGAGACACGCTGCTGCTTTTTTCACTTTCCCTTTTACCGTCCCCCTGCTCCCATTGGACAAAAGGAAGACATACAGCTCACCCATTCTGACTCTGACTTAGAGAACTGCCCCCAAAGGGTGAAAACATCAGGGTGCCAAAGAAAGGGATGGTTCAAAATCCTGGGGGATCAGGAGAATCTTCTTTAACATTGGCTGTATCAATGCTGCAATAAGTTATGATCTCCACAGATACATGTACTAATTCTCAAAAAGAAAGAAAGCCCCATTAAGGGATCAAGAAATGCACTTCAGAAAGAATGTTTTACTTTGCCTGTTTAACAATAATTTATCTAATTTTGCAATGTATTTTTGTGTTTTGATCAATTGCTTGTTAATAATGATAAAGATAGACTCAATCCAGAAACAATATTTAACACTTAGCACTTTGTGATCACTTTTTATTGCAGAGTGTCATACCATAATCAGGTTTTTTGTTGTTACTGTTGTTGTTTTTTGCATGGGCAGGCACCGGGAATCAAACTCGGGTCTCCAGCATGGCAAGTGAGAATTCTGCCATGGACCCACCATTCACCACCCAACAACCAGGTTTTTAAAAAGAGTATTATATTTGGATAAAATTCTGTCTGAGAAATGGAAGTATAAGCCCATGGAGAAAAAGGAACTATGTAAATTTCCAACAAATTAAAGAATCCCTTGATCATGTGGGTTTTTTTAAGTGAGGATAGAGCACATCAAATCACAGTTGCATTTAAATTCCATTCAAACATTTTAAATAGTGTTATAGTATTATAATTTTAAAAGTCAACATTTACATTAGGCCAGGAATTACATCCTTTGCATCATTCTAACCCTATAATGAAAAACTTTATTGGCCAACCTAAAAAGTTTGCAAGAGAACACACAGTCTGTCAAAACCTTTTGGAGGTGGGGTTTAGGAGGTAAAAATGTTGCAGTCAGCTACTCATGAGCATCATTAGATGTCCCAGCCTGACCCTTTCTTCAGTTCACCCAGGATCAGGGTTGAGTTCCAGACTCTTTCCTTTGGGCCCAACCAAGTTAGACACTTAAGACCAAGAATATACTCTAATAGTGACTTCCTGTACAAATCTTTAAAGGGCTGTCCCAGTTAAAGCCTGTCTAAAACTCCGAGAATACAGAAAAAAAAAAAAGATAAACATTTGCTCCTGTATTATTTCCTTGACTAATGGGGGCTGGGGGGCAGCGGGAAGGCTGGCTTTGGTTCTGTTCATGTCATGACATGCTGAGCTATCTGTGACACAGTTCTTTTTTTTTTTAATTTTTAAATTCATTTATTAATTTAAAAAAATTTAACAACAAACGAACAAAAACATTCTTAGCATATGGTCATTCCGTTCTACATATACAATACATACAATCAGTAATTCACAATATCATGTGGCACAGTTCTTGATATACATATTTAACAATGCACCAAGGAAAACATGCACCAAAAATTTTGGCCATATTTTCCATCATCAATCCTTTTACTAGAACTACTCACATAATAAAAAACTAATCATTTCCTGCCCTTTCTCCTTCTCCCATTCATTCTGAGGTTAAAACTCCAGAAGGAAGTAAAAAGGTAAATCAGTAAGGAATTAGGAAGGATGAAGGAGGGGGCATTGAAAACAAGGCAATAGAGACTGGCACTAGATCATTCATTAATTCATTCAAGTTACTGCTAATCTATTACCAGAGTAACCAGAACCCAATATGCTAAATAAAAAAAAAAAAAGAAATGGGGGTGGAAGCTTTTTTCTGTAGAAGAGAAGAGCAAACGAATAGCTTAGCTCAAAACCTTCCCAAGTCACACACTAATCAAAGGGCTAAAAATGGACTAAAACCAGAAGTGAGAGGCTCGGCAAAGAAACTCGCCCCCTTCCATGTAAGAAGGAAATTGAAAGTGCTCATTAAGTACATCTGCATTTCGACGTGTCTCAAGATTAGGCAGTTCTGTGACAAACATCCCCTTCAGATGGTAATTCCAGATACTTCTCATGAAATTCTGAAAAGAAAACAAAGCACATTATAGAGGTATTTGGGAGGTGGGGGCGTGGGAAAGTCTTAGTGTTGGGGGACTATGACCAGTTACAAGTGTTTTTGAACAAAAATGAAGTTCCACGGTCTTCGGTATATCACAAAGTTCTTCACCCAAAGGAGAAAAATGAGGCAATATTTTTTGCCCTGTGCACAATGGGCTCACTCTTCTAGACCAGCCTAGAAGTGGTGATAGTGCTAATCTGGGTAAGACACAATATGATCCTGGAAGCACACAGTACTTACCCCAGAGGCAGCATTCAATAGCTTATCACAGGGTGTTCATACAATGTTTCAGGCTGTATCTTAAATATAAGTGTAGAAACAACACATGATTTTACAAGTGCTGCTTAAGAACAGCACAGGTAAATGAAATGCACCTCAGAATGAGCTGGGGGAAAAAAAAGAAGTCTACCCTCATTAAGAGCAAGCAAGTGAGGTGTGCTGGTTTGAAAGGAAGTATGCCCCCTAAGAAAAGCCACGTTTTAATATAAATCCCATTTCATAAAGGTAGAATAATCTCTATTCAATACTATATGTTTGAAACTGTGATTGGATCATCTCCCTGGTTGATGTGATTTAGTCAAGAATGGTTGTTAAACTGGATTAAGGGACGACATGTCTCCACCCATTTGGGTGGGTCTTGATTGGTTTATTGGAGTCCTATAAAAGAGGAAATATTTTGGAGAATGAGAGATTCAGAGAGGACAGAAAATGCTACAGCACCACGAAGCAGAGAGTCCACCAGCCAGTGACCTTTGGAGATGAAGAAGGAAAATACCTCCTGGGGAGCTTCATGAAACCGGAAGCCAGGAGAGAAAGCTAGCAGATGACGCTGTATTCGCCATGTGCCCTTCCAGCTGAGAGAGAAACCCTGACTGTGTTCACCATGTGCCCTTCCACTTGAGAGAGAAACCCTGAACTTCGTTGGCCTT
>PVIY010056048.1:0-13469 GCA_004026745.1 Myrmecophaga tridactyla | reverse complement strand
AAGGTCCACACCCCTAGGAGTCATGTCCCACGTAGACAGGGGGAGGGTGGTGAGTTTGCTTGTTGTGTTGGCTGGAGAGAGAGGCCACATCTGAACAACAAAAGAGGCTCTCTTGGGGGTGACTCTTAGGCCTAAATTTTAAGTAGATTTGACCTATCCTTTGCAGGGTTAAGTTTCATATGAACAAACCCCAAGACTGGTATGTCAGCCACCTTTTGATCCATGTTTAAGCCAACCATCCAAACAAGCTGTTAATACCTTTTCTAACCCCTCAAACTATAACACTGAATGCAGAATCTCTGCTTAGAGGGCCCATATCAATAAATTCAGCCTGATCCAGCCTTATATTTCTCCCATCATTATCCCACACCCTTAAAATCCATTGCTACACATATTCCCCTGATTTCTGCCTATATAAATTGGAAAACTTACACAGTTCTTTTGGAATATAACGTACCTCCTCATGTGTGATACTTTGTACCTGACCTTTAGAGACCTGTTGGGACTTTAGTCTAGTTATAGGTCTGGAAAAAATGAGGGGTGGTGGGAGTGGGTCATGAAAAGAATTAGAAATATCTTCCAAGCCATTTGCTTCAGGGCATTCATTCTCAGCACTGCTTTTGCTGCATGCCATAAATTTTGATATGTTGTGCTCTTATTTTCACTTTTCTCAAGATATTTACTGATTTCCCTTGCAGTTTCTTTTTTGACCCAATGATTGTTAAGATTGTGTTGTTTATTCTCCATGTATTTGTGAATTTTCCAGGTTTCCGCTTGTTATTGATTTCAGCTTCATTCCATTATGATCAGAGAATGTGCTTTGTATAATTTCAGTGTTTTTGAATTTATTGAGACCTATTTTGTGACCCAAAATGTGGTCTATCTTGTAGAATGACCCATGAGCAATTGAGAAAATGTATATCTACTGTTTGGGGTGCAATGTTCTGTATGTGTCTATTAGGTTCAGTTTATTTATCATATTACTCAAGTTCTGTTTCTTTATTGCTCCTTTGTCTAGATGTTCTAAGTATTGATGACAGTGGTGTATTGGAATCTCCAACTATTATTGTAAAGAGGTCTATTTCTCCCTTCATTTTTGCCAGTGTTTGCCTCATGTACTTTCGGGCATTTTTGTTAGGTACAGAAATTTTTATGATTGTTATTTCTTCTTGGTGAATTGTCCCCTTTATTAATATATATGTCCTTCTTTGTTTCTTTTTAAAGTTTTGCATTTAAAGTCCATTTTGTCCATTATTAGTATAGCTATGCCACCTCTTTTCTGGTTACTGTTTGCATGGAATATCTTTTTCCAACCTTTTACTTTCAACTTATTTGTATCTTTAAGTCTAAGATGAGTCACTTGCAAATAGCTATAGATGGATCATATTTTCTGTAATCCATTTTGTCAATCTGTATCTTTTGATTGGGGGATTTAACTCATTAATGTTTAGTGTTATTATTGTGAAGCCAGTACTTATCTCAACCAGTTTATCTGTTTGCTTTTATATGTCTTAGCTTCTTTTTTTTTTTTTCTTTACCCTTTTAGTTACCCTTTCTGATAGTCTTAATTTCTGCCATCTCCTCCAAACCTCTCTTTCCTGTCTTTTCCTTTCAGCCTACAGAACCCCCTACAGTATTTCTTGTTGGGCAGGTCTCTTATTGATGAACTCTTTCTGTTTATCTGTGACTAAATAACTTCCTCATTTTAGAAGAACAGTTTTGTTGGATAAAGAATTCTTGGCTCCATGACAAACTCTGGGATATGTCCTGTAACAACTTGTTGAAGAGTGCTCTGAAAACTTAAAAAATTATAAAGTAAAATAATTTTTGGCTGACAGTTTTTCTCATTCAAGGCCTTAAATATATCATACCATTGCCTTCTTGCCACCATGATTTCTGATGAGAAATCAGAACTTAGTCTAATTGAGTGTCTCTTGTATGTGATGAATCACTTTTCTCTTGCTGCTTTCAAAATTCTCTCTGTTTTTGGTATTTGACATTCTGATTACTATGTGTGTTGGAGTAGGCTTATTCAGATTTATTTTGTTTGGAGTATGTTGCACTTCTTGGACATGTACATTTATGTCTTTCATAAGAGTTGGGATATTTTTGGCCATTATTTCCTCAAATATTCTTCCTGACCTTTTCCCCTTCTGTTCTTCTTTTGAGACACCCATGATTCATATATTTGTGTACTTCATGCTGTCACACAAATCCCTGAGACTATGCTCAATTTTTTCCATTATTTTCTCTCCCCTTTTTTTTATCTGAAAGATTTTGGATGTCCATCCTCTAGTTTAGTGATCCTTTCTTTTGCCTGTTCAAATCTGTTGATGTATGCCGCTAATGTATTTTTAATTTCTTCTATTGTGCTTTTCATTTCCACAAGTTCTGTTTTTTTTCTGTCTTCTTGTTTTTTGCATGCTTTGAGATTCTTGTTTATGCCCACCCAGTGTCTCAATATCCTTTATCTCTTTTGCTATACTTTCCTTCATCTCCTTGAATTGATTTAGGAGATTTGTTTGTATATCATCATTGATTAGATGCTTCAAATCTTGGGTCTTGTCTGAACTTTTAATTTGTTCCTTTGGACCATATCTTTCTGTTTCTTAGTATGGCTTGTAATTTTTTGCTGGTGTCCAAGCTCCTGATTTTCTTGAGGAGTTTACTCTGGAAGTCAGTTTCTCTCACTCAGCTACGCTTTTCTTGTTGATTGGCTTTGTGCTAAAGCTCTTCTTTGACACTTGGTTCAATTATTCTAGACTTTTAGAGTAACTTATATTTAACAGAAGATTTTTTCACCTCTAATTCACTTGATTCTTGCACTGGGTATATGGTACAATTTTGAGGTTGCACTATTTGTGCAATTGTTTTATCCCCAGGAAAAAGCTTCCTCTGCCTTGTTCCTCCTCTGGAAATGTTGTTCTATTCTGTTTTTTTATTTGCCCCTCTATATTTTTAACATTTCTTTCATTTTCTCTAGCAGCTTTTACCTGAGGGTTAATTCTGGGAGGAGAGTCCCTCCAGAGAGGACTTTCCCTAGTCAGTTTTTCCCAATCAAAACAGGCCCAGGGACCATTGCATATCAGCACCAAAGTGATCTGGGGAGGAGACCCGGAAGGTTGTTTATCTTCTTTTGGCTCCCTGAATCTGTGCTTTCCTGGTCTGCCCAGCAGATGGCACTCTTCAGCCAACTGTTCTCTGCAGTCCTAAGGTGGTACCTTTAATTCTTAACTGACTCCACCCCTTCTGGGGGTGTGGTTGACACAGAGGCTGCTAGCCTCTTTTGGCCGGGAATGGTTGAAACTGTTCCTCAGATCCCAGATTCTGTGATCTGAATCCCCTAATCAAAATCCACAAACTGCACTGGGCTGTGCTCTACCCCCCTTTTCTTGGGGAAGAACCACCCTTCAGGAAACTGTTCCCTGCCACTCCATGAGGGCATTGCCTCTCATAGCTGGACCGCAGCAATCCGAATTTGCTAATCAAAAGCTGCAGCTGGTGACCGGCTGTGCACTCTGCCCCTCCACACCCCGATTTTGGGGACTAGCTACTGTCAGCAAACCGATAGAGTTATTGTGAAGTTATTGTGCCTCCAACTCAGCCTCACATCCTCACCTGCTCAGAGCAGGGTTGAAACTAAGGCTTCTGTCTGTTCTCTGTCCTGGGCACACTGAATTTTTTAACTGTCCTTGGAGCTTGAAACCAGCAATCTGAATTTGCTAAACAGCAGCTGAAATTGATACCTACCTGTGTTTGCCAGCCCCTGCCCCCTTCTTGGGAAAGAGGATTTCTATTTCCAGGCAGGGAGTGGCTCCCAAGTCAGCCTGCCCCACCAGGGGGGCATGGGCACCAGCCTCCACAGCATGGAGAGATGTACTCACAGATCATCACTGCAGTTTACCAGTTTCTTCCTTCTGCTTTTCTCTGATGTTCAATGGTGTTCTTCTGGTCTCTGGAGCCCCAGAACACTTGTTTCAGACAGTTCCTGGCTGTTTACTAGCTGCCCTGAAGGGTGAACCGAATCCTAGTGCGCTCTATTCTGCCATCTTGAATCCAGATTAGCTTTCAGTATTTATGCTTTTATGTCTGGGTCAGTGCTTCTCATAGCTGAGTCATATAGCATATTATGCTTATTTTTGTCTTCCTTGCACAGCTTTTGTTTTCCCTATGGTTGAGATTTGTCTAGTTTATTATTTGTTTAGTTTTCTATATAGTTTGCACTAATCCATATTCAAACTCTTCACCAGTTGTCTAAATCTCTTCTTAAGAAGTTCAATCACCTCAGGTATTTTACCCCTTTCATCTTTTTTGGAATCCCCTGACCTGCTCTAATCTGGATTAGTTACATCCTAGGTCTGCTGCTCAACTGCCAACCTGGAATCTCCCTTCACCATCATTCTATAGTCTCTTTGCCACTCTTATACAGAAGCCCTTATTTTTAGGGATCCCATTGTCATGGTCAGGTTCATGTGTCAACTTGACCAGGTAGTGGTACCCATTTGTCTGGTTGGGCAAGTGCTGGCCTGTCTGTTGCTATGAGGACATTTCATAGAATTAAATCATCATCATGTTGGCTGCATCCACAGCTGATTGCATTTGTAATTCTGCAATGAGTGACGCTTAATCTAATCACTGGAAGCCTTTTAAGGAGGATTCAGAAGAGACAGGCTCTCCTCCTGCTTCAGCTGGCGAGCCTCTCCTATGGAGTTCATCCAGACCCGCCATCAGAGTCGTCAGTTTCATAGCCTGCCCTACAGATTTTGGACTCTGTTCCCATGGTTATGTGAGACACTTTTATACATATTATATCTACAGATATTTCCTGCTGATTCTGTTTCTCTAGAGAACCCTGACTAATACATCTATACTTTTTTTTCCTTGGTTTGTCCCTTTTTTTTTTCATGGGCAGGCACCAGGAATTGAACCCAGGTCTCCCGTATGGCAGGTGAGAACTCTCCCTGCTGAGCCACTGTGGCCGGCCCTATCCCTTTGTTTTGATACAGCACATCTCCCAGTAGCTTCTGTAGAAGGGATACGTGGGAGTTAGATTTATTTGTGAACTTGTAACATTTGATAATGTCTTTAGTTTAATTTCATACTTCAGGGGTAGTTTGGCTGGGTATAGAAATCAAGGTTGAAATATTTTTCCCACAGACTTTGAAGATATTTCTCCATTGTCTTCTTGCTTTTTGCAGTTGATAACTCTGAAGACATCCTGATTCTCAGTCCCTGAAAGTAGTCTATTGCTTTTCTCTCTGAAAGCTTTGAAGATATTCTTTGTCTCCAGTATTCTGAAATTTCACAATAATAGGCCCTCACATAGGTCTATTTTTTTCCTTTGTTCTAAACATTCAATTGGTCCTTTTAGTCTGGAACTTCATGGCCTCAATTCTGGGCAGTTTTCACGAATTGTTTCTTGATCATTTTCTCTCTTCCCTTATCACTGTTTGGTCTTTCTGTTGGAACTTCTAAAAATTTAAAGAATTTTACAATTCTTATCCTTCCTAATTTTCTTTTTCTGATTTTAGTCTATTTCCTAGGAGATACTTTGACCTTATACTTCAAATGCCTCTGCTGAGATTTTCATTTCACTTCTGTTATAATAATTTAAATATATACTTTTTGTTTTTTATTTGTTCCTTTTCATATCTCCCTGTTATTATTGTATAGATGTAGTACCTTCTCTTACCTCTCTGAGGATATTAATGATAAAATTTTTAAAAAGATGTCATCTCCCTGAATAGTGTTTCCTTCAAGTTCCTTTTATAAAACCCCTTTAATTGACTTGTTTTTCATGCTAGAGGCTTTCCTCCTATAATTGGTGATCCTTAGTTACCTGATCCATTTAATATTAGGGAACTAAACACCAATTGGAAGCCATGGGTAATCGTGTAGGACTGACTAACTGTGTACTTCATAGAGGGGATTTGGTTGAGTTGTTTTCAATATCTTTCTATCTTTTCTCTTACTCTGTTCATATTTCTTAGGGTAGTCTCTTCTAATTTGCCTGGAAATATCCAACTTGCTGCCAGTGTTCTGGGGTAAAAGGATTATAAATATATGTATGTAATGTTCATTTGATCCTTCATTTTCAGTACAGTAGCCTCTGACTTTTATGTGGCTCATCCCCTCCTATCCAGAGACCCTCTGCTTTACTTGTTCCAGAAAATAAACCTAAAATATTCTGCTGGGTGGTGGAGAGAGGACCTTGGGTCTAACTGCTTCCTAAACAGACTTTTACATCGTTTTCCTGTCCTCACAACTTCTTTACCACCATTTCCAGATATATCTCTGGTGCTACCAATCCCTGACTCTTTGGAGGTTTTGCATATAAACTAAGATGCTTTCTGGCTTTCCCCACCACTCTGAGAGGATCGGGCCTTTCAGATCTGCCAAGCCAGTGGCTTCTCATCCAGATGCTTTCCAGATTCCCACGCTTTGTTGCTTTTATCTTTTCCCTTGTTCTCTTTTACTCTGTAGGTTTAAACCTAAAATAAATACACAACAGCAACCAACCAACAACACTTTATGAGTAGGAAGCAGAGATAAATTCATGCATTCAATCCACTCCTTTCTGTTTTCTAGATTAAGATTGTGGAAAAGCTTTTACTTGCAATAAATAGAAAGATTTTACTTGCAGACTGTTCTAGTTTGCTAGCTGCCAGAATGCAATATACTAGAAACAGAATGTCTTTTAAAAAGGGGAATTTAATAAGTTGCTAGTTTACAGTTCTAAGACCAAGAAAACATCCCAATTAAAGCAAGTTTATAGAAATGTACAATCAAAGGCATCCATCCAGGGAAAGATACCTTGGTTCAAGAAGGCCGATGAAGTTCAGGGCTTCTTTCTCAAGTGAGAAGGCACGTGGCAAACACAGTCAGGGCTTCTCAGTCAGGGCTTCTCTCTCAACTGGAAGGGCACATGGCAAACACGGTGTCATCTGCTAGCTCTCTCTCCTGGCTTCCAGTTTCATGAAGCTCCCTGGGAGGCATTTTCCTTCTTCATCTCCAGAGGTCGCTGGCTCGTGGACTCTCTGCTTCATAGTGCTGTAGCATTCTCTGCTCTCTCCAAATCCCTCATTCTCCAAAATGTTTCTTTTTTTATAGGACTCCAGAAATTTGTCAAGACTCCAAATGGGTGGAGACATGTTGTCACCTAATCCAGCTTAACAACCACTCTTGATTAAATCACATCTCCAGGGAGATGAGATCTGATTACAGATTCAAACATACAGTATTGAATAGGGATTATTCTGCCTTTATGAAATGGGATTTTGATTAAAACGTGGCTTTTCAAGGGGACATACATCCTTTCAAACCAGCACACAGACATATCTTGTTTGTATTTGGGAAGACTCAATTTTAAAAAGATGTGAATTCTCCCTTAAATTGATTTATAAATTATATTAGTGATAACAATTAAAGCCCCAACAGAATTTTTTAAATGAAATTTGACAAACTGTTTCTAAAATTAATATAGAAGAGTAAACAAGCAAGAAAAGAGAGGTGAGGATGGGGGAGTGACTCTACCAAATATTCCAGATCTACTATATGTTATAGTAATGAACTCACAGAGATATTGGTATGGATTAGACAGTTAGGCTTATGAAACAGAATAAAGAACCCAGAAATCGATTTAGCTCTATATAGTGTATTGGTTGAGATTCCTGCAGAAAACAGATGGCATCCTCAGAAGGAGAGAGTTGAATGATGAGCTCTTTATAGCGGTGTGAGCAGAGTTCAGTGATCCAGACAGGGGTGATGAGATACTCAGAGACAGGCAGCAACAAGAGCCGGTACCACCAGCCTCAGGGGCAAGGGAAGGAAGATGCTATAGGAACCCGACAATGTTAGGAGAAGGGACAACTCATGGAAGGAATGCAGATACTATCCAAACCATGGCTGGCCATGCAGGGTAGGTATGAGGGAATAAATATCCCCATCTCTCTTTTCTCCTTCCCTCTTCTCTCCTACCAGTGTCTCCCACCAACCGAACCCAGCTAGAAGACAAAGGGCAAAGAAATCAGGCAATGCAGGCTGCAGGTGCCCAGAGCAGGGCAGAGAAAGCTGAAGAGCAAATCTGAAGAGGTGAACAGAGAAATGGCCAATTACCCACCCGATACTTCCACTCAGAGGTCCCACAGGCAAGACAAATGCCCCAGGTCCCAGTCTCCCTTCTTCAGACCCCGCCCTCTGTTCTGAGAATGACGTGGCCATCCATCCCCAAACCAGGATAGGCTCTTGGGTGTCACTTTCCACTCCCCATTTACTGTTGCCCCTGCTTCAAAATAATTCTCATTGTCCACCTGTCTGTCGAAGTGACCTCTGATAAGACACCTCAGTTTTCCACAGGTCCTCATTTCCCATAGGCCAACATCTGACTTGGGCTCCACCGGGCCTCCCAGCTCCAGCCTCAGAGACTCATGTGGTGTCTCCAGGGCTCCACACAGCTCCTCACTTGTGACCTTGGCCCTGCTGCCAAGAAATCCCCCTGGGAGGCCTGCCTGCTCCCCTCCCACCTTCCTGTCCACCGAGGAGCCACTGTCTCTTGGAAAGCTTTCCTCCTCCAAGCTCCTGGCCCTTTCCACACTTTTAGATTCTTTTGTCCTCATGTCTGGCTCCTTCAACCAGTCTGAGTTTTCCAGGGAAAGGAAGTGTGTTCCCGCTCCCGGTACAGGATTTCTCAAAGAGCAGATGTCCCTGAATGTTTGTTGAATGAATACACGATTGAATGACAAAACTAGGAGTTGAATGATGCCCTGTCTCTTCTGAAAGGCTGAAGAAGAGGGAGCTGGGGTAGCAGGGTTCACCATTCATTTCGTTTCTTCAAAGCTATGTTCACTTACCCTGTGCAGACCCTACGCTTGGCGCTAAGGGTGCAGCAGCTGACACAGAGCACGTGCCCTCCCTCCCATGGGGCTGAGAGTCTCATAGGGGAGCCCAGGCCGAACACGTAACTTCACAAATAATTACTTAATCTCAGCCGCAAAGGCCTCATGGATGAAACGACTTTTACCGAGAGTTAGGAGTGGAGATGTCCCGAGCGTCTGGGAGGAGTGGGCCAGGTGGGGGAATGGCAAGGGCGAGTCTCAGAGGAGGGCAAGGCGCTGCCTGTTTCAGACTGACAGGAGGCCATGGGCACTGGAGAGAGAGCAGGGCTGCAGAGGTTGGGGGGCGGCAGCTCTGGAGGGGTGCTGGAGGCAGCCAGAGGTGAGGGGAGTGTTGCTAAGATCTGGAGGGGAGTGTGACCTGCTCAGATTTGCAAGTTAAAACTTTTCTCTGAGGTGGCTGAAAGAGGCCTGAGGGCTGGGGTCAGGGGTGTCCTGGGGACTCCTCCCCATCCTCTGCTGGTGACTACCTTTTAAGGCAGTCCTGGGGGCCCCCGAGGTCTGTCCCCTTCCCCTGAGGGCAGCCTATCTTCTGAGGCCCCCCGCACCTCCCGACACACACAGTCCCTCATGGGCCCTCCCCTGGGGGCTGCGGCAGCCTCTGCCCACTCCAGGCCCGCTGGGCCGAGTCCCCCTTGCTGACTGAAGTCCAGGGCTGGCAACGGGGTTTTCTGTGAAAGGAGCCTAATGGCACAACCTCAGCCTTGTGAGGGGTGCCTGGCCCAGTTTCCTGAATGCTCAGCACAGGGCTTGTGTATTAGTTAGGGTTTTCTAGAGAAATAGAATCAACAGGGAACACTCACAAATAGAAAATTTATAGAGGTGTCTCATGTGATCATAGGAACGCAGAGTCCAAAATCCGCAGGGCAGGCTGTGACGCCGAGGATTCTGATGGAGGGTCTGGACGAACTCCACGGGAGAGGCTCGCCAGCCAAGACAGGAAGAGCCTGTCTCTTCTGAATCCTCCTTAAAAGGCTTCCAGTGATTAGATTGAGCATCACTCATTGCAGAAGGCACTCCCCTTTGGCTGACTACAAACAGAATCAGCTGTGGATGCAGCTGATGTGATCATGATCTAATCCTATGAAATGTCCTCATTGCAACAGACAGACCAGCACTTGCCTAACCAGACAAACAGGTACCACCACCTGGCCAAGTTGACACATGAACCTGACCATGACAGCTTGGCATGTGGGAGCTGTTCAGGACACGCTCGTTGAACCCAGTTGAAGTGAGTCTTCAAGGTTTGGGCAGAAGCCTGTCCACCAGGCAGACGTGGGTTCAAATCCCCATTCTGCCACTTACTTGAACTGGCAGCACACAGCAGGCGACAGGACGGGGTTCCATGTCTGGAACCGGTACCAAGCGCAGACATCTCCTAGGGCAGCTGAGCGAACTGGCAAGGCCATGAGTGGAAGGAATCCCGGCCCCAGCAGGAGACACTGTGGCTCGATGCTGTCAGCCTTTGGCGAGAGGCAGCAGGGGTTTAGATTGGGGTATAGATTGCAGCCCTGCCCTGGCTGGCGGTGGGCTTTGAGCTTCTACTGCCTTGAAGTTTTATCCTCACTGGAAGGTCGGAAAGTCCAGGTGAACTGCCTGGGGGTGAAGTGGGGAGGACAACAAATTGGCAGGTGGTTTCAGCAGTGTCCCCAGGCTCCAGGGATCAGCCCCCCAGGCTTCAGGCTCGCCAATCAGCCTGCCCCACGAAGCCCCTCAGAAAATGGGCTTGTCACCTGGGTGGAAGCTGTCCCCCAGGTTTCCTGGGGGGCCTCGAGGGGAAGCTGACCCCTCCCCCTTCCCAGCTCCCACTCAGCCCCTGCCCCTCTCGCACAGACGTTTGCTTTCCACCTTTCGAGGAAATAGATCGAAGAACCCAATGTGGTCTCCCAGGGGCCTGGATGGGAGGGGAGAGCAGACAGGAGTGGGGGCTGAGCACCGCTCCCCTCCCCGAGGCCCAGCCCTGTGCCATGCACTGTGCCTTCTACTGGCCATCTGTGGTCCTCGCGCTGACAAAGGCAGCACTATCCATCCCCATCGAAGGGATGGGAAATGGAGGCCCCGCAAGTCCTGAGGGCTGAGGGGCTGCCTGCTTTACTTTCCTTAGCTGCTCAGGCAAATACCCTGCAATGGGTGGGATTAAACTATGGGAAGTTATTTGCTCATGATTTTGAGGCCAAAAGAAAGTCCAATTCAAAGCATCATCAAGGCGATGCTTTCTCTCCAAGACTGCGGAGTTCTGGGACCACCTGTGCTCCTCCCTCCTTAGCTTGTCACCTGTCAAGGCACATGGTGGCGTCTCCTGGTCTCTCCATTCTCCTCCCTGTTCCCTTGAATTTCAGCTTCTGGCTGCTTCCTGTGGCTTTCCCTCTGTCTGTCTGAATCTCATTCTGTTTATAAATGACTCCGGTAATAGGATTGAGACCCATCCTGATTGGGCCAGGCCACGCCTTAACTGAAGTAGCCTCGTTAAGTGGCCCTGCTTACAATGGGTTCACACTCACAGCAAAGGATCAAGTATAAGAACATGGCTTTCCGTGGTACATACAGCTTCGAGCCATCACACTGCCCACCACAGCCTCGCTTCAGGCCAGGACCCTCTGCCAAGACCCCTGGATTAACCATTCCCCCTGACACACACACACACTGTTTTCCTGTCCAGGATGCCCGCTATATTTGTGTCCCCTCTCCAGTTACAAGAGGAAAGCATGTTAACGTTGAACAATTGGAGAGAACAAAAAAAAAATTTTAATTCTCCCAGTCTTTTACTTAGAGGTAAAGACTTACTATTTTGTTGTATGTCTTTCTTTTGAGTCACTGTCAGTCTTCATATCATTCCATCTTTCTTTCATTTTTCTTTCCTCAAATGACCTCAGCATAGCTAGATTTTCATGCCCCTTTTCCCACATGAATAAATGCTGTTCTCCAACTGGCATTCTTACTGTGAGTGCCACAGGCTCTAGGGATTCTGTGGATCTCTGGAAATTGAGCATAAAATTGTCAAAAGAGTGAGCCCATGGGTTTCATAAAACTCTCAAGGGAGCCTGGGTCTCGTCTGTCTCCCCCCTCCCTGAAAGGGGCAAACTAGGCATTGGACCTGCTAGGAGATGTGGTTCCGGATGTGGGCACAGGTCTCTGCAGTGAGGACTTGATACCCTGAGTGGTTTTCTCCGAGGGGTCTGGACCCACCTGCATCCCGGGTTTGTGAAAATCCAGATTCCCAGACCCACTGCCAGGCTTCTGCTCACGCTGATGTGAGGACCTCCCAAGAGCCTCCTGGCCCCACCCTCCTGAGCTTCTAAATGTTCTAAATCTCCCTCTGGGTTTGAAGGTGCCTCTTAGCTTTGCAGAGTCAGGGAGTGTGGCAGGTGGCTTCCCGTGTGGCTCCAGGGCAGGGAGCCTAAGTAGAAGGATGGATCTCTTTCTTCCAGCCACAGATATTTACTTAGTACCTGCTGCATGCCAGGCACTAAACTTGGCCCTCGAGTTCACAGTGGACAAAGTAATACTGCATCCTCCTGGAGCTGGGTCCTGGTGGGGACACAAACAAAGAGCAAAAGCGAAGGGTGTGCTCTGTGCCAAGTGGGATCAGCTCTGGGGAGGGGTGGAGGATAAAGCAGGAGAGGCATAAGGAGGGAGGCAGGGGGCTAACTTAGATGGGGAGACCATCTATGTTAGCAGGGGAGACCACTTTGAGCAGGTGGTTCGTTAGCAGAGACCCAAAGGAAAAGAGGGGTGAGCCATAGAAGTCTGGTGGCAGAGGTGCATTGCACGTCAAGGAGGGGACAACACGCACAAGGCTGCCTGAGGCACAGTAAGCAGGTACCCTGGTCAGCTCTGGAATGTCAAGGGTTAACATAGTCAGTTAGAGGTGGGGATGGAGGGATGGGTGTGAGCTGTTGGTGGGGGTTGGGGGATGGAGGGGGCCCACCTTGACATTACCCAAGGTCTAGGGTTGTCAGATTTGGCACATAAAAATACAGGTTGCCAATTTTTTTTTTTTTTTTGCATGGGCAGGCACCGGGAATCGAACCCAGGTCTCCGGCATGGCAGAAGAGAACTCTGCCTGCTGAGCCACCATGACCTACCCCGAGGCTGCCAAATTTTTCGTGGAATATGTTTATACTAAAAAATTATCCATCGTGTATCTGAAATTCAAATTTAACAGGGCGTTCTGT
This sequence comes from Myrmecophaga tridactyla, assembly GCA_004026745.1. NCBI lineage: Eukaryota > Metazoa > Chordata > Mammalia > Pilosa > Myrmecophagidae > Myrmecophaga > Myrmecophaga tridactyla. The sequence goes on along the minus strand of PVIY010056048.1, from coordinate 403 downwards.
ATTTTATGCGGCCACCCCATCTGGGTCTGGACCGTGGAGAGGTGAGCCTCGAGGCGGGCAGAGGTTGGCTCTGCAGGTACAGTGCGAGGTCCTGGCAAAAGCACTGGGGCCTGGGTGGGCACGTGGGGCACCAGGCAGGGTAAGAGCAGGGAGGCGTGGGCCCGGATGCGCTTTTCAGAAAAGCCACTTGTGGGAAGGAGGGATTTGGGTGGAGAGGGGATGGGGGATGGGTGGGAGATGTCCAGGCTAGATTGGTGTCCAGGAGGGGTGCAGAGGCCTGAGATGGGGCAGTGGCTGCAGGGAGGAGGTCAACGGCACGCGGAAGGAACCGAGAAGCTGGGCTGAGCGTCAGAGATGGCTCCTGGGTGGGACCTTGGAATGGGGGCCCAGCGGGGATGCCGGG